>VZZY01017663.1:20605-72578 GCA_013400335.1 Eurystomus gularis
CCCTGCGGGGTGTGCGGGAGGGCTGGCGGCGGGGACAGGCCGCCCGCGGGAGCCGGCCGAGAGACGGCGCCTGGCCGGGCCTTCCCCGCCCGGGACACACTTAGACACGCACAGAAATACACCCCCCAACCCCCAGCCCACCCAAGGTGGCCACCCCCGCGGCCCGCCTCAGGGCCAGGGCTTCTCCCCGGCTCTCTCTGTCATGGAGGATGCCACCAGCCGCCCGCCCCACTGCCACCCGCGGGCGATGGCCACTGGTGCTGGCACGCAGGGTGCCCCCGGAGCTGGCGGCAGCGGGGCCAGCAGCCTCCTCACGGCGTGGGGTGGCTTCCAGGGCTGAACCAGCTGCTGGAGCCAGTTGGTCATCACCTCTTGCAATCTTTTCTGGATGCTCTCCCTGCCAGGAAAAAGTAATCTGGGCTGCTGATAGCACCGTGGCTTATTTTTAGAGGCAAGCATGTTCTACTTTAGGGAGTGTTGCCAGAAATTATATTTTACAGGCTAAAGGTAATTCCTCCTGCAAGGATATTAAAGTATAGTTTGAAGGAAAACATACGGTCTGTAAAACTCAACAATACTGTGATTTCTATCCTTTCCATAAGTAAATGTGTATGTTGTAATAGTTTGCAAATTCTGGACATTGTATTAGAAATAATCTAAATAATGGATTATTTTGTATTTTCTAGGAAAAAACTTAATATATTCTGTGGAAAAGTCCTGTATAAATAGTTGCTGTAGATGAGGCTGAAGGAGTAATTTGATTTTGGTAGAAGTATTTCTAGTGTCCACTTTGCAGTATAAGTAACTTGCAGACATTTAGAAATAAGACTGATGTAGCTTCACTGAGGACTGTTCTAAAAGTATTATTTCTTTTATATTGTTTTAAATTTTTGTTTAGTCTTGTGAAAGCATATTTTTTGCATCTTTCTGGCTTTGCAAATGAAGCTGAGGCACAGTGCTGGCAGAGATGGATAGAGATGTAGGATAACAGCCTAGAAGTCTGCTGAACCATCTGAGAAGAGGGAATCTGATGTTCTGGCAGGATAACAGTAATATTGGGAGGTTCAGGCTCCATATATTTTGGGCACTCATATGTATGATATTGAGATTTTGCACCATTTTGCCAATCCACAGGCAGAAACTCATGGGGAAGAAAGGTCATTGCTTGATTAATGGCTTTTAATGCCATTTTTGTAGTTTCAAAGTAAGAATACTTTGTAAGAAATTTAATTACCGTATTACTGAAGACAGACTCTCCTGTTGTTTTGGTTTTTTTTTTACACTTGGTGTTTTTTAACATCCTGTAAAATGCTGTTCCCAATAGAGCATCAGCTGTTGTCTTCTAGAGGAAAATTGTGCTGTAATCCTAAATGACCTTGACCCATAAACTCCATTACTGGCCATACCAGACTTCCCAATGGATCATGGAAAGTGACATACTGGGCTTTGGCTTTCTATCTGTACAATGAGGAAAATAACCTGTATCACATGGTCAAGGCATCTGACTTACCTTCCATCACTCATGAGAATCATAGTCTGTTACTAGGCAAATGGTTGCTTATTGCCCTGTAAAGGTGTCTCATTATTATAAACACTGTTGGGATAAGCTAACAGTCAGTGTCTCATTAAACTGCAGAAGCAATCCCATAAGAATAAGTCAGTTACACCCATCTCAGAGTGGCTATTAGACTTCTTGCAGATAGCAGTTAAAGGTTTAAATAGGATTCCCTGATTCTGGATTCACTCATCGATCATGCTTTCTTCTGACAAGCGTTCCACATCTGTGCAGACTGCAACTTTTACTTTATTATGCTTCAAACTGAACAATAACATTAGTTGTATTGTCAAATAATTAGTCTTTAGGGTATTTGTCTTCGTTCTTTGTAGAACTGCAGTTCTACCAGATTTCACGGTAAAGGTTTCCCTTAGGTCCTATTATTTTCAAGTTTTGTCTTCTTCAAAGTTAAAATGTCTGCTTAAGTGTTTTACAGATGTACACAAGGAAAAATGGTGAAAGGCCAAATCCTCCAACCTCTTGTACATCCTGTTACTCACATGAGTATTAACCCCCTAACTTATGCAATTCTTGTGAATAAAATTCTGTAGGTGCATAAGTTTTAATGGGATCATACTCATACTATTTGTAGCTACATGTTTTCCGGCAAGGGGTTGGACTAGATGATCTTTCAAGGTCCCTTCCAATCCCTAGCATTCTGTGTGAATTTATGTCCCCACATTTGTGCTTTCAACATTATTTATTTTTTTTTTCTTCATACCTATCTGATTATGCTAGATCGCTTAATCTTTATCTTCCGTGTATTTGTCCCTATTTTCCCTCCTATCATTCTGTTTCTTTCCCCTTTTCTGCTACTTAATTCAGTCTGTCTGTTCTTCCATTTGCTCTCAGATACTTTCTTTGTAATTTGACATAACATGTCAGATTTTCTAAGTTTTAATATCTCTGATCTCAATACTGATGTTACTAGAACCTGAAAGCAAAATGTCAGACTGGTAGTGCCTGAAGTAGAACTAGACAGAAGACAAGACATATTTTTCTCCAGCTGGCATTTAAGAAATCACATGGAAGTACATAAAGGAGAGAACGCTCAGTGTTCCTATATTGTTATGGTAATGTTATGTAATTGATCAGTATTAGAGTTTTTCTAAGACCGTGTTCTTTGTGCCAGTTAGCATGTATTTAAAATGCAATTAATAAGTCATGAATTTGAATCCAAAAGGAAGTACATTAAATAGTCAGAATTCTGTTTCCCCCGCTTAACACCCATATGAAACAGAATAACTAGTTCTGGATCGCAGATGTCCTCCAGAAAGATACCTGATCTGATGCAAAGGCCTACAGAGACGGAGAGTAACCATTTTGCAATGATGGTTTACTCGGGTAAATGACTAGTAGTTGCTCTGCATGGTTTGAGTACAGCTGCAATATGTAATCAGGTCTCACAGATCCTCTTCCCCACTTATGAAACAGTCATGGAGGCTGTTTCTGGAGATGGGAAAGACTTGCCGTATGTAAAAACAGTATGAGTGTGATTAATCATACATATATATCTGCCCCAATTTGCTGCCTGGGACACTGGTGGAATCAGGTATCTACTGGAGTTTACCTATGATAAGAACTAGCTACATTATATCCCGTTCAACTACTACCTTTTTGCAAGGAGGCAGAATTGCCCCTACTTCACCGGCCCTGCTGAATACTCTTGCGTCTGGAGGTGGGATCTAAACCTTCCCTCTCTGTGTCACCTGATACTGAAAATGTGCTATCACTGCTCATTCCCTTTTTATTATAAAGTTGCACATACAAGCTTAGAGAGCCCTGTAGCTGCCATGAGCACTGTAGGCAGTAGTAACCATTAATTCTGCTCAGAGTGCACTTAATTAACATGAGAGTTTCAAACCTGACACAGAAAAGCGCTTAAGCTGTGTACGACTTTGGGGAATCCCACCGAATGGGATAATATGATGCACGTGATACTTAAGCACATGGGTACACTTAAGGTCTTGCTGTACTGAGGATTTAAAAATGTGCCTTTGGGGGTTTCACAAGTAAGCATCAGCATTTGAAAGGTACGCAAGTTATGGATTAAACAGTCACAATAAACCTTCAGGCTAAAATAGTCCAGACAAATGATCTCTAATTTAAAAATTGATAGTGTTTCGTTTATGGAAAAAAATACAAAATTAGTTTGAGTTGTTAAAAATAAGTAGCTTTTATAGGGCTCAAGCAAGCAATATTTCAGCTCTAGAAGAAAATTTGAATGTATGAGATCACTTAGGAAATCTGTGCAGTTTTATCACAGTGGAATTTGCAGATGAGCACTATGAATATTTTTATATCCTCTTGTTGCCATTGCTGTGAAAAATTACATGAGGAGAAAAGTTTATAGCTTTTATTAGACTGTAATGCAGTTTAACATGTACCTTGACATGAGAGTTATGTTTTAATATTTGTACTATTTGAGAGTGAAACAAAAAATAAATTATGCCCATCTCCTATGGACAAACACAGGCTGCAGATTCGATACTCTTGGCTACACTCTGCAGTAAAAGTTGGTCTCAAATGGATGTAGAATAGGTAATTGCAGATTGACAGGTTTCTTGTTTCCATGGTGCATAAAATGGCAGAAGTTTTTCAGTTTGGCTCTGCTTCTAGATGACTTATTGAATAAAAAATTGGCTGGTGTGCAGAAAGGCTTTAAACTTTTTTGTCTTTTGAACAATGCCAACCAGCACTGTGTACTCCCTGTATGCAGTGCTGACAGAGAGCTCAAGAACTCCCACAAATTATCTTTCCAACAATAGTTAACATGTTATTAAGAATTTCCATGTCTACATACTAATTATTCTGAGATCTGAGGGGTTGGTGGTTTTTTTGCAATTTAGAAGTACCTTTATCTTGTATGAACAGCTACCGCTTCATTGCTATTGGCAATAAAAAGTGGTGGGCTAAAGGCTGTGGAAGGGGAATGGTGATTCTGGTAACAGAAGTCTAACATGAACCTATTGTTGAACACGTTCAACAGGGAGCCTGTGAACTTTAGCCCCCAGCTGAGAGGTGGCCACGCAGACAGGGATGCTGGTCATACCACTGCTCTGCCCTAGCCAAATCCAGCCATAGGGTCCAGCTGCCACTACTGCTGTTTCTACCATGGGGGTCTGGTTGAGGTGGGGGGCTGAAGTGCTGGGCCCTGAGTTGTGGGCCCCAAGTTGCAGTTGAGCTGTGAATGAGTCACAACCTAGTAGAATGTTTTGTTTTCTCTACTGGCTTCATGTTCCAGAGGCAGAACCTGGCCCACCTGTGTCTCTGAGGCTCTGCCCTCACCCAGGTGGTCGTGGTTGGGGTAGTGGGTGAGGCCAGGGCTACTTTAACCAGGAGCCAGTCTGTTTGAGGAGCTTCCTGATGGGTGTGGCGTCAGTTGGGGCTGGTTGCATCTTGCAGAGCTCTTTCAGTGGTGTCCTTCCCTGTGAAGGGCTGCTGAGGGAGCCATCTCTGTCTCCTGTGTCCAGCAGGTGATGCTGGCACCGCAGTGGGCAGCAGAGGAGCTGGGCCCACAGGAACCTATGGCAGGACTGTTTGAAAGAAGCCTTCCAAGGGGATGTTGCTGAGTTCAGTGTTGGCCTGTGTGATCAGGCAACTGATGGCAGCATAAAATGATGATGATGGCTGAACCAGCACAACAGAGGCAGAAGCTGAAAACAGCTTCTACACATCTTGCAGGGTACCCTGAGGGAAGAAGTAGCTGTAGCATTGATGTCCCACTCTAGCCTGTGTGGAAGTGGGCCTTGTGCCTGGTGTGAGAGAGATGGCAGGATAGGTATGGGACAGTCAGAGAGGAAGCTAGAGCTGCTGCAAAAGGTGGGCAGAGATGTGGGGAGCTTCCCTGCACAGAGCTCACAGGTACTTGGTGCAGGAGTAAAAGCTATTGGCATGGTAGAGACAGGAGGTCCCAAAACCTACCTCTGGCCACCATCGCTTTTGAGGTTGGAAGTTGTGCTACCTGACAGGTTGGGAGATATTTTATAAATGGTCTTTAATTGTAAATGTACATCTTTAAGAAAATATGGATTCCCAACTTTTTTGGAAATGTGACATCCTTTCTCTTCAGTGTTACGTAGGAATGCGTAGTATGTGAAAGCCCCATGAACGTAAGATTGGAAGAGATTTCCTTGAGTCTAGCCTGGGGCTGTATACAACCATAACTGTGAAAAGCTTGCCAAGCTCCATCTTAAAAAATGGTAAAGATTTTTGTGTTGCTGGTGTAAGGTCACAGGAGGTTCTGGACCACTAATGCTGATGGTCAGGTTGAAAATTGGACATTAATTCCAAAATTTGTCTATGAATAGCTAGTATCTTTTTTCCCCTGTTTGCCAACTTTCTCCTTTTTTCTTATCCTCAAATGGTCCTATAGAAATCAGTCTTATTCCCCATTGATGATAAATGTGAATGTCTTAAATTTGCCAACTGAAATGCTATTAAAATTCAGAATATAACCCTTAGGCAAACAAAAAGAAAAGTGGAGGTTTGTATTCATTCGAGATATGTGAAGAAAGTTTAGCACTCTAAATGATATTTCAAGACAGCTCCTTGGAAAAACAAGCAACTGCAGCACACCCCTGTAATCCTTTGGCAGTTTGGTTCACTGCAACGGTCGTACTTTGCTTGTCAGGGATACTTGGAAGCCCTCACGCCAGTGTAGTGCAGATAGAATTGCAACCCATCTAGAAACTGTATTTTTTTTAACCCATTTGAGACCCTGTCAGGCATATTGAAGGGCTTGTGATACATTACATAGTAACAGCATGTGTTAAAGGTCATACTTAAAACCCTTTATTTTCCCATTGGATTGTAGACTATTGCTGTTCTTCCAAAAGAAGAAAGTTTATAGACTGCTGTATTCTAGCAGCTCTGCTGTAGTTAAACTTTGTAATGGCTTACGTTTAAAATAGATTAATTCTCAGACCATTAATACCCACTTGATTTGGGTCCCTGGTTCCTGGCCACTTGAGCAACCCGTGCGCAGTTTAGTAGGCATATTGAATTCATGAGATGTTTGGTGTTGCCACACGTGCAATTAAATGTACGTGCGTGCCATTGGTGACAAATTATGCAGTGCCCTGTTGGGTCTATCCCACATCATTGGCAGAGTGATCTGCTGCTGTGGGGCACAGAGCAGCGTGTGCATTACTGCATCTTGGTGGAGCTTGGTGTGGTGTGTATGTGTTGTAGGCGGTGGATGTCGGAGTTGTCTTTTGTGGTTCTGGGGCCAGCAATGTGGAGTCCAGGAAAAATGAGGCAAAATCTGACCACACAGTGTATCAGCATGGGTTGTGTTCTGCCAGTGTCATAGTTTCTTTTTCAGCAGCAGCTGGGGGTATAGCGAGGCTCTCCGCATCACCAGGAGAGCTATGTATTCTCACAGGGCAGTTTGCTGTTGGTGATGAAAGAGGATATAAGTATGGGCTAGACAGAACTCTTTCATTATGTCCCAGGTGTGGCTGAGATGAAAGATAAGGAACAGATTGCAACAGTGGAGATGACTGTTTTTGCCAGCTCTGAGCTGCAGCAGGAGTGCTGACTGGTACAACTGCCAGAGTTGGGATTTCAGGGATGTGCAAGACATCCCTAATGGAGATTTATGCTGAGTTTATCTCTGCCTTATGAAAAGGGAGACTGCATGCAGCCAGTATTGACTTTAAAAAAGTGTCACAATTTTTTGCAGGCTAACAAGCATCAAGAGCTGGCTTTTCTTTCACCTCGCTTCACTGTGGGAAGGATAACATCATGACTTTCCTCAAGTATAGGATATTAATAGGATATTATCTGTGAATCACAAATGTACAGGAGGCAATCCAGATCTATGCATAGATGGGACTTCCTTGCTTTCTTTGGATGACTGGAATCATATCTCCACATCCTCTCCTCAGAAAAGATCCTTATATCAAAAGGAAAGGCTTTCCCCACCTCATTCTGCAAGTTAGAGTGACAAAGCACGTTGTTTCACTGCCTTCAGTTTCAGTTGCATGCAATGGCAAGTATTTGGCAGCTTGTCTGTGGATGCCAGCTAGCAGGAGAGCTTTGCTGTCAGAGCTGGACCTGCGTGATTGATTAGAGTGAGTGAGATTATCCAGAGCTTGCTGCTTTGGCTCCTGAAGCGCTGAAGTCAGACTCAGCCACCAGTTGAGTAGCTGCAAAATGATGATGTACTCTTGGCTGGCTGAAGTTTAGGTCATAACTGAGACCTATTAGGTCCAATTTGGATAACATGTTTTTTCTTGAGAGTCCGTAGTGCATGCTGCTTCTGAGGTAGTGATCTGTGGAACTAAAGCAGCATGACTATGGCCAACTGCTTGGGAAGACAGGCAGGGCCAAATCCTGAGAGCTGTAACTGAACATTTCTTACTGTGTCCTGATAGTTGCTCTAAAAATGTTGCAGCTACTCATAAAATGTTTGACAGCTTATCAAATGAAAATGTGTTGTTATGATCCAGGACACAATAGCTTTTTCTGTCCTGTAAGGCCACTGTAACTGTCCTATCCCAGGGTCATGAGGCCTGTCTCATCCAATCCTTCCCTCCAAGAAGTGCCAAAAGGCAAAATGGGTTTGAAGAAAAAAAACAGTCAGGGTAGGGGCTGCTGTGTTTTGAAAGATGCTCAGGAGGACTGCCAGGCATTTCTGCTCTAAGTAACAATTGACTCCAGATTTTTTCAAGCTCTAAGAGATTATTCAGACTTTTTATCTCAGGTTTGGGCACACACAGGGCATACCCCACATGCATTCTTTCTGTTTCCCAGTGCTACATATTCTCCAGAGGATATATAGGCAGTAAGCCGTATGTTAGTGTTCACAGCATGACCCTGCACTATTTAATATGAGGGTGGCAGTGGGTTAGGATACAAGGAGTAAGGCACTTAAGAAGGTCAGGTCAGGGCATTAGTGCTCACTATTGACTGTTTCAGAGCTGAGAGAGAACTTTGTACTCAGGGTGATAAAAACCTGTAAGCTGTAGCTATAGGGAAAGGTGCAAGACAGAGCTAGGAACTCAGACAACAAGGTGCCTGTCACTGGGCACTGAAAGCCAGGGGGACAGTGACAGTAGGAGCTCAGGGCTGTACCTGGGTGGAGCTGTACCCACTCCTTAGAGCAGCAGTGGAACAACAGTAAGTGGGAGCTGGAGAAGGGCTGGGTGCCAAGTATTTGCTTGTGTGCTTTCCTGCTATTGTGTGCTTTCCTGCTATTTACAGGTAATAATCCTTCTGCACAGTATCATCCTGGCTGGTCAAAACAGAGGGCAGAAAACCTGCTTGTTCTGCTGTGTATGTGGGAGTCCAACTTGCACTGCTGATGGAACCGCTTCTGCCGACTACCATCAGTGAGGCTGGGGATGATGGACTCCACTGGAACGTTTTCCTTGCAGGTGTAAAAGGAACGCCGTCGTGTGGTTTACAAGTTACTCACTAGAAAACGTATCAGAATGTCTTGCAATTTTAACGTGAATTAGGCCAACTTGTGGTTTTCTTCTCTGATAGTTTTTTTTCTGGACATGCTGCTAGGTCCAGAACATTTCATCAGCAGGAGAATCTAGTCTTGTAGCCACGTCCAGGCCCCAGCCTGCACACTTCCATTTCTAAGGCCCAGACTAGCCAGTCCCAGTTAGGTGCTGCTATGGGCCACTGTCTGGGTTTATGGCAGCTCAGGAATCCCTGCCAGAGTCTGTCTCGTCTTAATTGCTTTGACCTGGAATGTGATGCATTTTACATCCCACACGCATGGTCGTGCCAGCCAGTACTGCACTTCCATATCTCCTGTTTGGCAGATGCAGACCAAATCACAAATTTGTCCTGTGCAGTGGAAGTAGGAAGAACTCCTTCCATACCATCCCACTGAAAAAAGGACTGAGAAACTGATCACTCATTAAGTGCCAGATAGTGCTTCAGGTTTCAGAAAATTGAACTCTAGCTGAGTATAGCTAGGGAGTATTCCTTGATCTTTTCCCAGGACTGCAGGCTTCTCAGACTGATGCTTACACAGACTGGTGCTTCAGTATGTATAGATATATATGTAGATACAACATATCTACACGGACTGTGTGCAGTAAAAACATCAGGGCATATTCTGTTGAGCTTTTGCTGGGATGCATGAAGTGCTCTCACTGACATGGATTGACACAAACCTGTGTTGCATCACTCAGACTCACTGCCTGCAAGAGAATGGGTTTTTCCCTAGAAAACCATATGATTGTAGCGTCCTCTCCCAGTATGTCCCAGGATTGTGTAGCTTGTCCTCACCAACAAGCTTCTCAGGAACCCTTTGAGCAGAAGGAAGGAGGATTTTCTTGCCTGTCGGGCAGGGGGGAGACTAATCACATGCAGCACATGAAGAGACGCAAAGATTATGATGGCAAAAGCGCAAAGCTGGGAAAGGAGGTTCAGCGGAGCAAATGGGTGCTGTTCTGGAGGGAACAGTGCTCCTGGTCAATGTGAGCAGAGTTGACCCTTGGCATTAGCCACCTCTGCCTGTCTGCATTTCTGTGTGAGGAGCTCAGCCAGGTAATAGGAAGGGCAGAGTGGTACCCCTTGCCACATCCTCAGCACGTGCTGCTGCTTTTTTTCTTTTTTCAGTGGCACCAAACTTGCAGTCTGTCTTCCATATGCCTTCCTTAGGAGCAAACCCACCACATGTCCAGCCCTGAAGAGCACTTAGTGGAATTTTACAGACTGTAAAAAGCACTGTATGAAGTTAGCAGGATTCCTGCTGGGACCCAGTCCCACTCAGCTGTTCCTAACATTTAACATTCTTCGCCCCTCTTCCCTTCAGTTGCAAGTTCTGCTTGCTTATAACTAGTTTCAGTAATTTTAGAGTAAATTTGGTTTGTGGGTTTTTTTTTTTTTTGTGTAGGAAGTCCTTATGCCTTTTATTTCTTTGAAAAACAAATTGCAATCCTCCATTCTAGGGACCTGCAGAAAGAATTGGGTAGAACTAGGGAAATTAATGCCACTGTTACAGAGGCCTGGGTACAGGGAGGCTGTCAGGGTTGTGGTATAGGAAGTGATGTAGAAAATAGTGGTTTATTGGTCCTCTCCAACATATGGACAATTGTGTTACAGCAAGCATCTGTCAAGGCATTTGCAGAGGTAGCAAGGGTATCCCTTGTAATTCGCCCCTCTCCATTCCCATAGGCAAATGCATTATCTGCAGGAAGCCCAGGCAGTGGTTGTAGTTCCACTGGGGCTTCATGCTGACATACTTTTCCATCTGCATCCCCTGGTTTTAAGAAATACAGTGCAAGCTCTGGACAGAGCAAGCAAACAGGATCCTTCCTGGTAAGGATGTGGGAGTCAGGTTTAATAGAGCAGCTGTTCAAGCTGTTATGTCATTATGACTCAGGGCAGATAGGTATGAGTTGTCAAGTACTGAGGACACAGAGTGATCTCTGTGGACTAGTGTGGGGGCTCTTTGCTTAGCACAGACCAGGCAAAATAATGGCATCTTGCAAGAGGAACCAGAAGTGACAGCATTAAAACTGGTTTGATGACCTACAAGAATGTGTGCTATGAGGGGAAGAAATATTTTTTCTGTTGATGAAGAACCCTGTTTGATCCAGAAGGGAGGGCAGTAGATCAGGTTGACTGTGACTCCAGCACCTATGGGGAGAGATAACTGGGACAAGAACTTTGTGAATGGTGGCTATTCCCTTTCAAATCAATTGCGCTTGAATATGAACTGTTTTGGAGGCAGTGTGAACTATGGATTTAAACACCTTTGGATATACTAGGTGATGAAAGCATTGACTATGGCTTCTTTTCCACCTTGACATGGCATCCTCCATGGTTTGTTTTGCTCTATGTTAGAGTGTCAGTTAGAATTAAGGATTTTATGAGCTATTAGAAGCTTGACTGCTTATCAAGGCAGCAATAGTTTCTTACTTTGTTTCCCAGCAGTTGAATTAGTTTAATTGCTCCATTAGTTTTGTTAGTTTTGGTTCCTACATGTATTAAAACATCTGAATCTATGGCAAATTAGAATGTCATGGCATTTACAATACCATCTACTGAACAATCAAAACCTAAAATAATATTGAGGATATCTTGTTTAATTGGGTAAAGTTGCTGGCAACTTGTAGCTTCATTTGTTGCTCCCAACTGACTGTCACAAACTGGATATATTGTTGCATTTTTCAGCTTTGAGGTTTAAATGCACAGTTGTTTTTTTTTTTAATAGTCTTTTAATGAATTTATCAACTCCTAACTGAAATAAACCAAATATTTATATTGTGGTCAATCTGAACTATTTTTATATTTTTATTACTGGCATAGTTATGTAAAATCTCATTTCCATAGCCAAAGCTGGAGTTAAGAAAGTGCTTAATTTTTTACATCACTTTATTATATATTTTGCCTGTTGCAATTGTCTTATGTAAAGAAGACAAAAAGGAAAAAATGTTTAATATTTTTGTGTCAGAATTTTAAGTAGCTTTTGCAGTTAACTTTGCCACAGCCTTCATCAAACTGACAGCCTGTGTTTTATTATCAGACATCAAATTAATTACCTGATTTTTCTAAAACTCTATTTGCTGCTGAGGGTTTTGTTCTCATGGTTATTTGCACCATGTACCATAGGGCTGTGCAAAGATTGTTCTGATTGCCTCACTCTAAGAGCTTCATTCTGTGTATCTATTTTTAAATATAGTCCCTTTTTAAATTCTCTATTAGTTTTCCATAAGGCAGTTAGCGTGAGGGAAACAACCAGGTAATTTTTCAGCTCTCATATGTACTACCATTAGGAAAAGAAGTATGATAATAGGGTGAGGTTGTGCTTTTAGTCCAAGGTTGCTTGCATCCATGCTGATGAGTGTAGGGTTTTGGTTTTGTTGATTCACACTGATGATGGGGTTTGCTGGTTTATCTAGGTACCACATGGTGTATGCTGTGAGAAACATAAACAATAGGGAGCAATGATATGACTAGTTCTCAATAATTCCAAAAAACATGAAAGAAAAAGCTTTTGATGTTCTTGAGACTTCATTTTGCTTCTTCAGAATGCTTGAAAGTGGCCTCTGCAGAAACCGCTTAAGCTTTTTTATTCCTCTACAGGAATTAGACTAAAATGCAGGTTGCCTGCGTATCATCTGTGATAATATGGAATGCTTCTCACCCAGGAAAGAAAACATTATCCCTTTCCTGCATCTGCAGGCCATAGTTTGGAGCAGGTACCACTGTCAGTGAAGACCTCAACCTGGTCATTTCTTGGGAACTGGCATATACCAAATTTCATGAAGCTGCATATTTTATCTCGTTATTCAATCTGAAGGGCTAAACTCAGGTGACACATTTCCCGTTGATGCCATCAGTACCTTGCATCAGCCTGTTTTCTTCAGATTGTAGTTTATGAATGGGTTTATCCTTTCTTTGCAGAAATCAAATTGCTCTTGTTTTTCTTCAAAATCTGCCCGATTTCTCTTTCCAGAATGAAGGCTCTTCAATGAGTACATATCTTAAATTATTTCATTATGTATCACAAGGCACTAAGAAACAACACTGCATGTTCCACAGGCTTACAGCTTCATCATATTGTTCCTTTCTTTTCTACTATCTCATGTATTAATATCGTAAATGCTATAGGAAGTACAGAGTAGAGAAGAAAATATTTCTCTTGCTTCAGTATTTTTAGACTACGCATACAATTACTGTTTCAGCATATTAGGCTGACTGTACATTAAGCTTCCTCTGCAATTAAGAAGGTCACTGGAAGAAATCTAATGTATGCCTTTTCTTCTTCAGAGCAGAAAGGTCTTGCCAAAAAGTCAGATTCAAATGGCCTGAAGATTTTTTTTTCCCCTGTGTTCCTTTTCCTCAGAAATTTCCTTAAAATAGAACTAGTTAAATGCTGTAAGGTTTACTTCTTTGGGTTAGGGCAAGGTTTCTGAATTATTTTTAAGTCTGTCAGGCTCCCCATGTATCAAGGTTTAGGGTCAGTCCACTAGTCCTATAACAAATGCTCTCTGTTTGCCCCTCTTTATCCACCAGAAAGGGAAAGGGCATAAGGGAGAGAGATTTATGGATCTCTGTTGGTCCCCTGCCAAATGGGAGAGAAAGGGAATAAGAGAGAGACTTCTGGATTAGAAAACTAAATCAGCTTTAATGAAATAATAATAATAATAAAATGGGATATATACAAACGTCCAGAGAAATGGTGGAGGCCCCATCCCTGTAGATGTTAAAGGCCAGGCTTGATGGGGCTCTGAGCAACCTGGTCTAATTAGAGACATCCCTGCTGACTGCAAGGGGGTTGGACTAGATGACTTTGGTAGGTCCCTTCCAACCCAATGCATTCTATGATTCTGTGATTCTATACAAAACCAGTATTGAACCCAAGCCTGTTGCAGTGGTGATTACATCACCATCGCCACTGATGCTGTGGAGCAGGCATTGGGGAAGTCTCAGAATGGGCTCAGTGGCAGATGGAAACTGGTTTCAGGAGCTGGATTCGGGAGCTGTGTTCATGAACACACAAATTAGGATCAAAGGCAGAATGGGCGGAGTCCTCCTCAGATGCTGACCATTGAAGAAGAGGAAGCCAGCCAAGGAAGAGAAGGGGGCCTTGACCCTCGTGATCCCTCAGCTTTATACTGAATATGATGTATATGGGATGGAATACCCTGTTGATCAGTTTAGGGTCACCTGTCCTGGCCACTTCTCTCCACAGGTGCAGCCTCTTACTTTTGCACCCCTTGATGTGGTACACAAGAGTTAGCAGTGGCCTTGGTCTGCATACCAGTCCTTGGTAGTAACTCTAAACATCGAGCACTGTCACTGCTAGAAGCAGACACTGTCTACAAAAATATGCTGCTGACTTCAGAAAGTGCAGTTACTTAGAAGGGACTCAGAACTGAAAAGTAAAACCACTTAACAGAATTAGTTTGGTTCTAACTCAAACCAGGACCCCACACTTAACATGAAGGCAACACAGGCATTTGTGGCAGAATAATTTAGGGAATTGTATACCTTGTTTTAGAGTCTGGAAAGAGAACTTATGCTAATACTGTCACCAAGAATTCACCTTAAGACATCACACTGGGTTTCCCTTTTTGTTCTGGAAACATAATGTCTTGATAAAACTGATGAGCTTATTTGAGAGTATTTGAGATTTCAGCTGTGCTGGTGATGCTGGCAGAGTATTGTGACTGCTTTTTAATATCTTGACCTAGGTGATGGTCCAGTTAACACTTGCTTAAAAGGCTGATTTGATCTCATAAGAGCTAATTGATAATCCTTTTTGTTTTTTTCCTTCGTATTTAAGCAAATACATATTGTACTTTTCTTCTCATTAGAGCTACAGTCAGATTTGGGGCTAGTTTTTTTCAATTCTTACGCCCTTATTTCCATTAGTGGTTTTGTGAAGGATTTTGGAGGAGGTCAGATGAAACAATGGCTGCACCTAGGTAATAAATTGGGAATTGTGCCTAAAGGGAACATGGTATTTTTCAGGAATAGCATGAGTCACCCTTCTTACTGGGAAACTGTTGCTGCATCTTGATACATTTCCGGGATGTTAACTCAATTGTAAGCTGTAAGGAGTAAGTTCTGTTTAGTTCTTTCTACTTGTTGGCCAACCCTTTTTTTTTTTTTTTTTTTGACCATGCAGTAGGCTCAGTTTTTAAGCAGGGTCTTCATAGTTTTTTGTACTTTTTCCACCTCTGTCTGGCTTGGCTGTTCCTCATAGCTCAACCACCTTCTCCCCTGTCCTTTTTGCCTGGCATTGTATGGCAAGACAGAGTGTTACTTGTGATTGTGGGGATGATAGGAAGAGCTAAGACTTGCAAAGGATGGTCATAGGGGCCTTATGGAAGAGTGTTGGAGCAGTGTGGAGAGGGTTGTTAAATAGCATAGCTTGGATCCGTGAGCTGGAAGAGAAGGCTCAGTGAAGTTGTGGAGGTTGCAGGGGGCTGTAAGACTCACGTTTTTCTCATGTGGCTGCCTGCACAGTCATATCCCCTCTTGTGTCCATTGCCTTCTTAAAAATGTGCCTTTTTCTTAATGCCAATCTTTGCATCCCATTTCTAGTTTTTCAGTTGATAGGACCAAGGTTGCTGCCTACTTTTTTGGTTGAAATAATGGCTAGTGGGAAAGAAGAAATAGTGCTGGAGTACATAGGTATGATACTGTACTTCTGATGATGAGCCCTGGTTAGTGGATGGAGAGATCTACAAAAGAGCTGTTGATAGCAACACTTCTAAATAAAACCAGAACAACAACATGCAAATGACTCTAAAACTGTCTGTCACTGAGTTGAAGTTACCTAGTTGTGTCCCTTGTCCTTTCACACTGACTGGTTCATCAAGGCTGCCCCATGTGTGAATGGGTTCCTGTCACCAGAGACTTCAGGGGTTTCCTCACACCTGCTTATAACTGTAACATAGTACCATGAAGAGAGGATGGATGAATTAATGAGGTGTTCACGTGCATATAGGAGTTTAAATATAAAATTGACTATATTTATTAAAATATACCTAGATTAATGTTTATAAAAGTTAATTTCAGATGTGTTGACCAGAAATACTAAGTAAAAAAATTAAGTCCACTGATGCTTCTACAAATCAGCCCTCAATTTTACTCTTTACATAGCACAAAAAGAGTTTCAGGGTATCGCATTGTATAAATAGGTTCATCAGGCTGTATTGGGACTAAATTTCTTCCTGTTAGCAGCAGACAGATGCTGCTCCTCAGCTTTTTAAGTGGTTGTTTAATGTTGGTCTCGCTGCTCTTTTAGTATCTTGTTCTTCTGCACATAATTTCAGTGAAAGGAAGGGTTGGCTTTTTGAACCATCAGAGAAACTGGCCCAGAGGAAGAAAAGAAAGCAAGCTCATACAGTTAAATGAATGGTAGAAGCTAGCAAATTGTATCAACTAGAAATCCCTTTTAAAAATGCTTATTACTCAAGAGTCTGGCAGAGTCACATCTACTTAATTGCTTCTGTTCCCTGCAAAGACTGAAGCTGTGGTCTTTGAAGAGGAAAAGGCACAACTGAGGCAGGTGTGCTGCTTAAGGGCTGGCTTCAAATGGGCCTCCAAGTGCTGGGAAAGAGTCTGGACAATCTGAAGAGAAACAATTCAGTCTGAAAGAACTAGCAGAATTAATTTGGGACTCCCAGCTCCCTGCCAGTCATGCTTAACTGGCGGTGTCCAGAGCTTTATCTAGTTCATGCTAAACAAACTGGGAAAATAGCAAAGGATAGTACAGGAAAGGAAACTGACAGTGAACACACTTTTCAGTTAATGTATCCCAGCAATGGGTTTTAGGACATACTGCCTTCGTATTGCTTATGTGGTAGGAAAATAAATGAGAACTAGAAAATGAAAAAAGAAGACAAGTATCTGAAGCATTTTAGCAGCATAAAATTGGAAATAGCATATCATCCCTACAAGATGCATTTGAGGGAATAAGTAGTTGTAGGTATTGGAATCTTTTCTGGCATTATATATTTCAATATTTAAGTCGTTAGAAGTAATCAGATACTTTTATCTTTTGATATTATGTATTGTTTTTCTAGTTAGCAGAATAAGTGAGTGAAATCTTTTCTTCAATCGGAACATAGGTATTTCTGTCCTGAAAACTGGTAAAAAATTGCTCTGCAGGGCAACATGAAACTTTCATTGATCTGCCCATGGAGCAGAGTATCCTTGTGCAGAAAGATTTCAGTACATCAGAGCATCACGCCTACTGAGTTAACTGTGTGTCTGATCTCTTGATGCCCTTCTGGAAGGGATCATTTTAAACCTTTTTCCATTGCTTATCCTAGAGCTGGAATTCATCATTTTCTCCCTGCCAAAGAGAGGGTTAGATGAATCACAGAAGTCTTCACATAACTAGCTTTGCCATCCTGAACTGTTGAACATCTTTGGCTTGGGGATGACCAGAGATTTAGGCAATAGTTATTAGGTGTTCATTCATCTCACACAGTCTTTGAGAGGACTACAGTGTATTATATTTTCTTCCACGGATATGGCTCCTAATCACAACTTCCTCTCAGTTCTTGGAAGAAATATAGATTATCTGGTACCTAGATTAAATCATCAGGTTCATTTCATTTCAGGATCTTTTTCTGCCAGGCCTCCAGAAACACGTAAGATTGATGCATACTATTTTCACAGAAGGCAAAGCTTGAAAAGGCTGCATGGCTACATAGTTCCAGTACTGAAAATGTTTCCCTGCCTTCTTCTGGTTAATTTTTATTTCTGCAGAAGGCTCACTCATCAAGCCAAGAATATACAGCTATAAATATTGCTTCAGTATTTCTGTATTGCAAGACATAGTGTACAATTGAAGTGCCTGATCTCAAGAACTAAACTCTTAACAGTTTGCAGTGGAGACTTGATCCTAGGACTCTTTGAAGTCACTGGAAAACCTCCCATCAAATTTAGTCTTGAGAGTAAGTCTTCAGAGCCTCTTCTACAAGAATTCAGGTCCACTTAGACTTAACTATGCTCTTTGGAAAGGAACTAAATGTGGTTTGTACTGCTTAGGCACATAAAAGGCAGGGATTATTGCCAAGCTATGAAAAAAACCACAGCTTGTTCTGTACCTGGGGAGAGAACAGGACTACCCTTCCTCAGTGAGCTCCAGTCTCCAATCCATTGTACATGTACCTGCCCATGCTTCCATCAGAGTAAGAGAAGAGGAATATAGGATATATTCCTACCTCCCTGTCCTCTGAGGGAGTTCAGTACCAAACGTATCCTCTGAGGGAGTTCAGTACCAAACGTATCCCCTCTTACAAGGGGATGCACCTTTCTCCTATATGAGCTTCCTTATACCTGGCTCAGTCCACTGTTATATTGAAGTGTTCACAGCCTGTGCTGTGTTGACCTTGGGCAGCTGCCAGGCATCCATCCAGCCACTCTCTGCCTTCCTCAGCAGCATGAGGGGAGAAAATATGATGAAAAAGCTGATGGGTCAAGATAGAAACAGGGAGATTACAAAGCCAATGTATCTTTTAGCTAGGTTCAGTTCTGATAATCTGTGCCAGAAAAGAGACATTTCTGTCATGAGGACAAGAGAGCAAATGACAAAAATGGTTATAGGCTGCAGCCCCAGGTATTCCTAAAATATTTGGATTGTAGGAAAATAGGTATGAATTTATGTCGGTGGAAACGACATCCAATGGTTTGTTGCTGGCCAGAGCTGCTCAACAACACTTTTAACACTGGATGAGCTTAAATAAGAAAATAAATCTGTTGTGATAGACTTGGTTTGCCAGCTGGAGTTTGGGGCCATATTTAGCCACAGGAATCAAAAGGTCAACTCCATATCACTTTGTTTCCTATATTCTGTCTTTTGGAGTTAAACTAAGACATTAATAAATGGGCTGACCAGTTCAGTCTTATTTACCCTGGTTTCCTTGCCAGGGAGCTGTTTTTGAGATGGACTCTTGCCTCTCTTTACATTTTTCTCTTCAGAATTTATTTCCTGGTACTTCCCTTACCCCAAGAATGCAGTTTCTGGCTTTAGATGAGATATAACTGTGATAACTTGTGGTTCTTCTTCCCCATTCTTTGAGATGGAGATATAAAAATCAAATGCAGCAAATTGCTCCCTCCCCTTCCCTGAGATAATCTTCCTTTCCAAACTCTTACAATAAATTAATTACCGCAAGACATGTTCACTGTGCAAGTATCTTAGCCATCTCTCTTTATTCCTAATTCTCAACTTTTCATACATTATGGCTATCTTAGTGGACATGAGAGCACTTATGTTTCCTTGGATGCAGAAAACCTGGGTGAAGTGACTCAGCCCTGTCTGTCCTTGTTTGAGATAGAACAGAACCAATTTCTGTTCAGTGATTTTACTTTTCAGCTCAGTCTCTACTACTTAACTGCACTTTCTGAAGTTGGCGGCATATTTTGCAGACAGTCTCTGCTTCTAGCAGTGATAACGCTCGATGTTTACTGTTACTACCAAGGACTGGTATGCAAAAGGGCTCTTGTTTATACTTGCTCCTATGGAGATCAAGGTCACTGCTAAATCTTGCACGCCACGTTGGGGTGCCATCAGTGAAAGGGTCATAAGTAAGTAAAAAATTCGCCCTTGCAGGGAGGAGTGGACAGGACAGGTGACCCAAACCTGACCAACAAATTCCATGTACATTGTACTCAGCATAAAGCTGAGGGATCACAAAGGTCAAGCTCTCCTCTTCTGTGTCCCATGTCTGAGGAGAGCTCTGTCCATTCTTCTGTCTTTAATCCTGATCTGTGAGTTCTTGAATGCAGTTCCTGAATCCAGTCCCCATCTGCTGCAGAGTCCACCTAGACCCTGGGAGAGTTCGATATTGGTTTTGTATATATTTCATTAATTTTTAATATTATTATATTTTCTTTTTCTTGTTACTGTTTTATTAAAGTCCTTTTGGGTTTTTTAATAAACCCATGAGTCTTATTTCCCTTATCCCTTTCCCTTCCCCTTCTGGAAAGGTAAAGGGGTTAACAGAAAGCATCTGTCATGCATTTAGTGGCTGAACCAGCCTTAAAGCTTGACACCATCTCAGGGCAAGCCTGGGTCCAGGTTCTTCTTGCTTCTTCCACTGTCATGAAGGTGTCCAGGAAGGGCTCAGGCTCATGGTGCAAAAGTAGCTGTGGCACTCTCTGAGCAGGGATCCTCACCTGGACTATGTGATCATGCAGCTGAGCCAAACCTTTACCACCAGATTTGATGTAGCTGCAGGGACACAGTGAGACCAGATTACTAATATAAATGACAGATTCTGCATTTAGAGTGTTTGGGGGTTTTTTTCAGAATAACTTCTGCTTTTTCAAAGTACTTTTCCTGTCTGCCTCTTTATCAGTTTTAGTGCTTCTGCTGTTGCAATTCTCAAATTGGAAATAAATCAGTTGCCACAGCTCAGTGGATCTTTCTTTATCTTTTCTTATGTTTCTTTTTGCAGATGGTGTAGTAGCTGAAATTGAGAAGAAGATTATAGAAGCTTTTGAGGTGTTTGACCATGAATGCAATAAGACTGTGGATGTCAGGTTTGTAAATATCTTCACATAGAAATATTATAGGATCTAGTACAGAGATAAATAACTCCCTAAACCTGCCTCTGCTTTAGCATAGAAAGTAATTGAAACAGTCCTTTTGGCCCTGATTGGACAATTTGGTCTTTGCTTGTTTAATAGACATTTTGCATTGTTCAGTGGCTGAAGACAGAAACTGGGTTGAGAGAGGGGTGCTGGGAGTGGAGGGAAGAGGCAAGAGGAAACTGCAGCTAGACAAGAAGTCTAAGGCTACAATTATTACTAGCAAATCTCTGCTCTGATAGATCCTTTGGCACTACAGGTCCTGGATCCCATATGGATCCCCTTGCTTTCACAACAGTACCAGCACATCAAGGGGTGCCCCTGCCAGTGTGTGTCACACTTGCCAGCTTTCAGGAGGTGTCTCCAACTGCGATGCGTCCTGCATGTCCCTCTTCCTCTGCGGTAATGTGGGAGGTGGATATTGCTCTCACCATGCAGGTGTTTTTAGGAGACTGGGAAGAAACTTGCATATAATTTTATTATTATAAAGATATTTATATAATTATATATATAAAGGTGATCATACTTGATAGCACCAAAAGTCCATTTAGCCCAGTACCCTCATCTGAGCTACTAGTAGTTAACTGGGTTAGGAATGTAAGGAATTGAGCAAATACGCAGATTTCTTAGGTTTTGTACATCTGCCACACTATGTTTTGAGTGGTGCCTGTTCTGGTATTTTTTGTCTTATGATAAATAGCAAGCAATTGTTCTCTATTAATCTTCTCAACACCATTAATGATTTCATAGCTGTCTGTCACATCTGTCCTCCATCACAGTAGTTTAAGGCTGAAGAGTCTGAACATATTTAATCTATTAGGAGATGTTATGCCATAGCTCTGGCCCTTCTTTTTTTTTGCTCCTTCTTGTTCAGCTTTCTCCATTTTTCTAAAATAGGATGAGTAGAACTTGGGGAACGGGATTCAGAGATGGGACTCAGGACTGAGAGCTGCGTGCACCATACCTTTGCATGCAATGTTATGGAAATACAAACAGAATGTATGTCTGAGGGAGTAAGAAGAAGTTCAGTGGAAGACAAAAAGATGGATTGTTAGACTGATCATGGCTTAACTGGTAATGAGATACAGAGCTAAAGGAAGTCAAATTTTAAAATTCCTAAATAATCTTGATTCTGCTGGTTTTTGACTATTTGACAGTGCTACTTTAACTTTGTTTTAACATCAACATCCATACACATAACAATATGGCTTTTGTTATACATAAAACACGTATTTATGTCTCACTTAGCAGGTTCTGAAGTTGTTATAAGATGTTGTCCTTAAAGTTTACTGAAGTAATTTTCCATTTTTCCAATTACTATTTTCACAAGAATATCACCAGAGTCTTTAATTAGAAATAAGTTATTTAGTATAAACACTGCAAAGGAGTGTGAGAACTTGTGAAGTTGTTGTCATTAGACATTCCTTACAAAGTCAGATTGGAAAACATCTTTAAATGTTCCAAATATCTTTTCTACTTTACAAAACAGAGGCAGGACAGCTGCAAAATATTTATGTGATGGTTTTAGCAATGCATGCTTACTAGTGCCTCTAAATTTAATAAATTTGGGGTACTTGATAGGAGTGAAATGATTTTGCAGTTATACTGAATAGGGAGAATTTCACGGTATGTCTCCATGCTCGGTACAATTACTGTTCCCTCACCCACAGGGAGAAGAGGGCTCACTTAAATCTCTTGGCCTATCTCCAGGGAGGTGCCCGGGTGCCCCCTGCCCGCTTCTGGCTGGGGCTGCCTCAGTTTCCCCCAGTGCCCTGCTCCTGGCTGGGTGCAGGGACAGGCCCCGGCTGCCTGGTCCTGGCCTGCCACCTGCCATGAAGAGCCCCTGCCACTACCGCCTGCCCCAGCCCTGGGGAGCACCAAGTCCTCACTGTACTGTGACAGACATGTTGCTTATTTGTTTGTCATTTACATCTGCAGTCCTGGATAAATAGCTGTGAAGTTTACTACGCTTCTCACTCTATTATATAATGGATATAGAGCTTGAGAAAATATTGCAACAATTAAATGATACAAATAGACTTTAAAAAAATTTATTCAGACAGTCGTAGCATGAGAGGGGGCATTCGGAAGTCTATTTAGCATAGTAAGTGCACAATTTCACGTTAATTTTTATCGTAGTACAGTTACAATGAGCAACAATTTATTGTCTCATTATTCCTAGGTTCATATTGCAGGGCTGTATCACAATAATGGGATTATTAATGGCTGGTTATCTTGTATCAGAAGGTGGCAGTACAGCACAATTCTTAACCATAGTTGTAGACGTATGAATGTTATTGCCTGAAATACCAGATTACTGTGAACAATATGGAAAATTACCCTTGCTTGACAGGCCAGCATTGGTATTGCATGACTCCTAATGCAAACACAAATTAGTAAGAAATTAAGCATGAGGAGGACAATATATTTTTATGCTGCTTACAACACACCCAGAGTCAAGGGCTTTCATGATTTTGAAAATCTTATCACTGAAAGTGTTACATATAGGGTGAACATTATGGCCCAAAATTTTATTGCGTCTGTGTTACAAAATCTGTATGAACATAAACTCATTTTAACCATCATTTTTGCGTGCTAGAAACTACAGAGCAGAAACTGCAGCTGCTGAACTGAGTGAGAGGAGGTGACTGGGAGGAAAATAACAATTTCCTATCTGGATCCTTTAAGCTCCACGTTATTACCAAATGTGACGTGGCTTTTTTGACCACAGACGCTTCAAACAGCTGCCTCATGCTGGCACATGCACAGACTGTCAGAAGCAGCAGCCAGCAATGCCAGATTTTGCGAACTCTTTCAGGGCCTGGGCTTACCTTAGTCGTATCACAGTTTTGCTGAGTGCGAGGTGAGGCAGGAGATGATGGCAACCTTCCCATCTCTGGCAGTCTGTAAGAGTAGAAATAGTGTGGAACAGCAGGGAGACATGATTTGGTTTGGGTGTTTCTTGAGGGGGAGGCAGAGAATATTTACAAGTATCTTTTAGCTGGAAAAGACAAGGGCGTGCAGGAGTGGGAGCTTCAAATACAGTATTTCCATACTAGAAATAGGATGCATGGACAAGGGTTATAAAAATAGGACTAAATGTCTGACCTCATTGAGGCCAATGGCCAGACTTCCATTCATGTCCACGGGGGGCAAGGTTTCACTGAGTCATCTGAGCAGATGGCTTTGCTTCATAACAATGGTATGTGTGGGATTGGGTTTTGTTTTGTAACTTTTTTGTGCAGCCAGCCTTTTCCTCTCTTAGGTCCCTTGTAGCGCTTCTTGCATGTCTTCACCCAGAATGGGAGCTCCCTGGCACCTGTCTGAGGAGGCCAAAGACTGACCCATAAAATTTTATGTGTGCTTGGTGTGCCACATTTGGGACCTTACTGGTATAAGATGATTTTACAAAGGTCATTGCTTCTTGTATCTACCATTTTTATTAGGCAATCTAATTTTTCTACCAAATGTACTGGTGAAGATGAAGAAACCACAGAGGTTTGAATCATGGGAACCACAAGCACTATGGACACTTATTCAAATATGCTTGGTTTTCTATGTTTTAGAATTAGATTGAAAATCACAAGCAATATTGATGCTTCTGTTACTTTATTTTCAATCATACCATAAGTCTCATTAGTACATTTTTTTTAAAGCTTTACAGTACTTCTGGTTTTAGTCTGTGATGTTGCTAATCTTAAACTGTTTTGAGGCATTGCCAGTTTGGTCATGATTTTATTTAGAGCCTCAGAACAACTGTACTATGTTCAGCAGTAAATGCAAGCTATGAATATATTTTGCAGCATAAACAGGGTGGTGATAAGCCACTGTGTTGGTCTGTTTGACTCTTTCAGAACACATCAGGGGCATAGCAGGGCTGCCTCCTTCCTGACCTTTTGTAATTGTTCTTCACTGCAGTTAGGATTTGTATCTTTATAGCATTTAATGTAAACATATATTTTATTTGTTACCCTTCCTCTCAGTAGGTTTCCAGATCTTTTATTAACTACATAAATGTAGACTCTACTGAAATTAAGCTTAACAATTAGAGGACAGCAGTTGAAAAGTAACTGGCACACAGGATGCTGCAATACAATGATGGAGAAGAATTTTTGGTGAATGTCGCAAGAACAATTATACTCTTCAAAAAAGCTCCAGAATATTTAATGTCTGTAAAAATACACATTGCTTACAAAGACATAATCTTAAAAGTCCACATACATGTGCTTGTGTGCTTGTACATGCACACTCCTATGGACAAGCTCTGAAATGGTATCTGAATTCTCCACAGGCATTCTTATATTGCAGATTTACTGACAAAGATGTTTGTTCTTTCTTTCAGAGAGATTGGTTCAATTGTCAGGTCACTGGGTTGCTTCCCAACTGAGGCAGAACTACATGAACTGCTTACAAAGGTAAATGTTTAGACCTTTTGTATTTATTTCAGTCTTGCACAAGTATGGCCCTTCTGCCTTGCTGTGTGGGAAACCTAAGCTCTTTTCGCAGAGGTTGGGAGTGTGGTGGAAGTGATTCAGGCAGGCAGGCTCTAAAGTTGCCCTGAAGCAAGCCTTTAGGCTGATGAAGTAACAACCTTGATGGGTTAAAATGCGGAGTCTTTGACTCTGTTTTACCCCACAAGGTCACTGTGACACTGTGCCAAGGTGGAGGGGCATTTATAGAAAGTAGAGGAAAAATTAGTTTTAACTAATGAAAAAGAATGTCCTAAACCTCAGTCAAATTAGGATATCCAAGCCCTAACCGTCTTACTTTTTGGGACACGCCATGGACAAACACCAGATGACTAAGTAATAAAATTTCTTGAGCAGATGTTAAAATTATACATCATATTCCAAAATACACAGAGGGAAGACCTGCTATTTTTTTTACTGTAATCTGATATTGCTATCTTATAGCCAGACCTCTCAACTTCCTATCCTTCATGAGGTCTCTCCTAATCTTGAGATTTCTCAGTTATTGGTAAGTAATCTTTTCTTACTTGATTACTTAAGCCTGTAAGTCAGAATTCAGACATAAAACCTTGCAGTACCTAGCAGTCCTCCCATTCTCCCAGTGATAGACAGGTGTAAGGAACATCAATCACATTTCTCCACAGTTTTTTCATAGGCTAATTTTTGTTTCCTTACCTTATGCATGTAATAGAAAGGATGGTGTGCTGGTATCTTGGCAGGGTATGGTTAATAAATGGGACAAAAAAGTGGGGAAAAATACCTCATGTTCTTTTTGCAAACTGATATGCTGCCTTAAGGAATGGAAGATGCTGGGGCTGAGAGGTGGGGGAAGGATTTTTCTTTTTCATGCATGGGTCAGGATACTGGGAACTGATCTCTCTTACACTTTTCCTCACTTTTTCCTCACTTTTTACACTTTTCCAACAAAAATTTGGGTGGTTGTAGTAGTAGTCTCTCCTTAGTAGCCTTGTCTGGTCTCTTGTAGGTCAGAATTTAGTGTGAGAAATCTTGTGCTAAGTCTTTTGAAAATGACGCAGCTGCTTCAGATGAGAAAGTGCAAAGAACCATCAGAGGAGAAAGATCTTTTAACATGATACTGCAATCTGTCTTCTCTGGTTCTGTACTCTCAGTACCAGATTGTCCCAGCTCCCACTGACAAACAAGACAAAATAGAAAGAGAGACTATGATGCTTAATATAGATGATATTTTCAGTGGCCCACAGAGAGTTTTGTTTGCAGCAAATGAACAGTGCAGCTCACTCAAGATACAGAATTGAGAAAAGGAAGGGGATGCTTTGATACCCCTCACCCCAGTCCAGAGGAACCAGGGGAGTTTAAGGCCTGCTTCCTTCTCCCAAAGAGATGGGATTTTCTTTCTTTTTTTTTTCCCCTCAATTTTCAGCATTACCAAAAATTTGAGATAAGTAATACGTAGCAAAGTACAATGCAATGCAGCTATGAGGCGGAACATTCTTGAGATACAACAGTATAACATGTATGCAATTGTTGATTGTAAGGATATTAAATTAAAGTACGAATACTGCAAGAAGAAAGAGTACATTCAAGAGTAATGATTAACCTTTAAGAACACTGAACTGGAAGTTAAATCTCAAAGAAGATTTCATGGTGCCTGTAAATGAAACCTTGGCATGGGTTTAGTACCGGAAGAACACTATCTTCTTGTAGAATCCTTAATGTATTACATTAATCACAAATATATCTTAATTTATGTAAGATACCATTATCATTGACTATGGTAATAACATTTTGTCTTAATCTAGATAAAGTAAAACCTGTCTCTGCTGGTTTGTAACCAAGCTACTTCACTGGTATTTTTGCCCATTGTGAACTGTGATTAATTTCTGTTTCTCACTATTTGTGTGTCTCAGTCGTCTCATCTACCTCTTAAGCCTTATTGTAGCTAAACTAGCATACGTTGCCTTCAAATTAATCATATCTGCCAAATCAGCATTCATATAATTACTTTATCTCTAAAAATTATCATATTCTATTTCCTATATTGCCTTATTCTAAATGCTATAGTTAATATCATATCCTTAGGCCTACTTACAAAGTTAAGATTAAGTGATAAACCTAGAGATGGTGAAAGCTAATCCAAAGGTTACTACAATGCCTGGAGTTTGGAATCCCAGGTTCAGTGCACTGCTCTGCCACAGATCTACTGGATAACTCTGGAAGGTGATTTTGTTTCTGTGTAACTCAAGTTCCTAAATGTTGTGTGGACAATAATAGTATGGCTGTGAAAGTAGGGATGCAAAACATAATGGGTACTACAATATAGTTGTTACAGGAGCTGTGGATGTACCCAAAGGAAAGAGATGGCGCAAAACTCTCAGAGTTTTAACAAGCAAATATTGTTATTGTCACAGTCACAGTGCGAAGGGGAGGAATTACAGAGAAGGAAGACATCAGTGGGACAGGAGTTGTAGAACGGGAGTGAGCATGAGGAAGAGTAAGAGGGTACATATACCTGCAAATCTCAATACTTACTAACTTAATATATTCCATTTATTCACATATCTATCCCATATTAGAAATAGGATTAATTTTAACAGTTCAAGATACTGCTGAGCCTGTAGAGCCACTGAAATAGAAGCTGTTCTTTCCAGGTCAGAGGAAGCTGAGGCAGCTCGTCACCTCCCAGGACTAGATCCATTGTCAGGAAGCACATGTTTCTTCCACAGACTTTCTGAAGGCAGCAAGGGCCAACACTTTCACAGGGATTGGTTACATTGAGTGGTCATTGCCAGTGAGTTCTTCTGGTATGAAAATTAGGATGACCTTCAACTGTTTGGATGAGCAGATTTAATGTTTTTTGGCTATGAAACACGTGGAGGCAACCAATTCCATCCTTGAGGTGTACTAGACTGGGGCTATGGTCAAACTAGCACGTTAAATATGCCCAGAAACATTCTTGGGTGTTGAAGCCAGCTGGCACAGAGCAGCTCGTGTCTACCTTGGTAAATGTTTCATGTGGAGGGGCTGCACAAAGTCCCTCAGGTCCTAGCCAGGCCTGGTGACTGCTGAGTGGAGCGTTAGATGGCACAGGCTAAAATCATGCCAGGGAACATGCTAATGGTTTGCTGTTATGGGTGGTCACATTACATTGCTTGGGAATGTTCCAGGTCCTGCTAGATTTTACTAGTATGAAAGCAGTCTGAATGTTTCAACCTCTGATGAGTTATTGTGGGAGATAAGATCAGTCACTTGGCATCCAGTTCCTCTGCATGAATGGTTTGTAAGCACAAGAGGGCAATATCGAGTTGTTGAATGTGTCTATAGTAGCAGGCCTGTATTTTGCCAGGGATATTATTTTTTCCTCGAATTTCTATTTGATCACAAGCATTTCACTCAGAAGTTATGTTGTCATGTGATATTAAAAACCTGACATAAATATTCAAAGTCTAACTCAGTAATTTTAATGCAGGAACCACCCCAATTTTCTGGTTTTCATATTAGTTTGCTAATGAGTCATATAACCTGCCATACTTAAGTTTTATTTTTAGGTAGAAGAAGAAGAACCGACAGGATACATTCATCTGGAAAAATTTCTTCCAGTGATGACAAAAGTACTACTCGACAGAAGGTAATGGAAAGTGGATTTTCTATGTCTGTAGTTTATTCCAGATTGACAGGCTTGATTCTGAACAAATATATCTACAGTAATTTATGTAACTGGAAGTAGTACAGATTTTTTTTAATTTAAACTGTTTACATTAGCTTGATAGATTTTTTCAAAATTACTTCATCTATGTAAAATTGTTGTGTATGATATAAATAATATGAGCTTATAATAATGAATTGTGATAATGTTCAACTTTTGTATTTTTAATGTGAATCAGAATTAACTTGCTATTCAACATGTTTTGTACATCTCTGAAATATTTTATATGCATATTAAGGTCATAACCATTAACTTTCTCTGAACATATGAGTTACAGTTACTGAGAAGCACAGTCTGTTACAGTGTATTCGTAATAAGTTGTATAAATCAGCTTCCTATTAATGTCTCAAAATGACTGCCAGGTAAAGTTGAATGTACACAACCAGCACTCTAAAAGACTGCTGATCTAAAAGTCTAGAACAAAAACGCTGTTTGTTATTCAAAGGTACATAGAAATCTTTGCACGTACACAGGAACTTGTGCTATTTCAATATTTTGCACTAAAAGCAATATTATTTATAGGGAATTTCTATTTTTTTTTAAAGATGGTTGCCAAGGGCTTTGGGAGACTTAGTTTTGTCCAATACAAAGAAATTATTCTACACACAGAGGGCCTTTGGTAGGAGAGCATTCTTCTACACGTGAAATAGCTGTACGGTTTCCCACAACTGTCTTGCAGCCTTGAGGCTCTGTATGAGAGTCTTTATGCCCATGCCTGGACACAGACCAGCCAGGGGCGTTTGGGTCCCGCTGTGCTGGTGCAGGTGCGTTGCTTTCCCAGGCTTCTGCACCTTTGCCTTCTCTGGCTGTCTTGGCACGTTTCTGGCTCCATGCTGATGTTCACCCTTTTACAAAATGACACATTGCTGCTCCAGGCTCTCTTCTCCCTTTCCACACCCCCTCCACACAAACACACACACACAAACCAAACCCACACTTTCTTCAGGCTAGTGCAGGCTTGTCAAGACCCACTTTATCTTTTGGGGCACTGTGTCCATAGTTCACTCATCCAAGGGCACACAAGATTTGGATCACAAAAAACAAGGCCTCTTCTTAGCACATCTGATTTTTAGATAGTAAAAGAACGAGGCAGGTCTGGGTGAAACAATCAAGCCATTAGAACCTCACTGCCTTCAAAAACTTCTCTTTAGTATTCTTGGGGGTTGGTGAGAGTCTGCTGGGATATGGAAGTTCTCCATTGCGGTGCAGGGTTTCCTTTCCATCTCTGAAATCAGGCATACATATGCACGCACTCAGGTGCCCCATTCTCCTGTCTCTCTGAAATTGTTAGTGACAGACCTTTCCTTTTATAGCTACCAGCCTCCTTTGCTCATCATTAGCTCATTAGACTGTCAAAGTCCCACTAGGTGATCTGTTGCCTAGCTACCAGTGTACCTGGACAAAACTTTGCTTTCTTGGTTTGGCCATCTTCTGTTCAGTGCATTGGCTACGTGGAATGATTCAGCTATTATTGATTCCTACTAACACACACAGCCAGCCCAGACACGCAGAAGCCGTTCATCTGGCTTCTTAGCACAAAGAAAATTAAACAGGAGTACAGTAAAAGATATAAGAGGTAAAGATGTGGAAGTTCCAAAAAATCAAGCTGGAATTAAATGTTTGATAGACAAACTTAGTAAATTCTCAGAGAAAATAAGTTTTCCTTTTCCTTTAGTAGTCATTTTATTCTTTCAGAGTAGTACAGCAGCTTGGCAAACAGTGACTTAACTTTTCTGACTCAATGTTTCAGCTACCAGCCTATTCCAGAAGATGTTCTTCTACATGCATTCGAGGTCTGTAACTAAATATTCAAGTATCTAATTGCTGGAAAGAAGTTGCTGGTTCATGATTCAATATGGTTAAACCCATGCTTTATTCTTTTTCTTTAAAGGCTTTGGATAAGAATAAATGTGGATATATTACTAAAGAGGAGCTGGTCAAATATATGACTGAAGAAGGTAACACCATTTTGTAATATCAGTTTTTTAAGTAAATAAATATTACATGTGTATATGGCACCTTGAGGTCCTCATTCTGCATTCCAGAACTTGCTGGGAGTAGACACATTTTCTTCAAACAATATTGTTGCCATGATGAGTGGCTGCAGACTAGACCATTTCACTAGTGAATAATGCAGGGAAAAAACATTTATCCGCCTCTTTGTCTGGATATTTTATGATTGTTTGCACATCTCTGTGCTTCCTAAGGATGTGACTCTTTTTCTGTCCTCCTGTGAAATTGCAGTTTAGATTTTCAGATGTTTCAGGTAGTTTCAGTGCTCATTCATTACGACATTATCTTGACCTTAATTCTAGTGCTGTACGCAAACAAAGAGATTCAAAGACCAGATTTAAGTTGTGTATCATGTAATCCTCAATATCCCTTGAAGAGCCTGCTTTTCTTGCATGGCTGACTCATGCCTGCAGGCCTCAAGTACAAAACGATGTGCAGGCTTTGTGTAAGACCTGTCCTCAGATGGGAGCCTTGTTCTCAAAGAGGGATAAAGTAGGCCATCAGCATCTTTGAAGCTTCTAAAAGAGAAAAACCAGAAGCATTTAATAATGTAAATGTAAGTGCAAGAATAGCCAAATATGAGGTAATTCTAATGTACACATTAGAAGAATTAATTCTGACAAAAATGGTTGTTTTGAAATCCTTGTGGCACAGAGGAACAGGCTGTTTTGGAGTCTGTGAACTAGGAGATCAGAAGATCCAGGCCCTCTGTGTCCTTTCCCTCAGACCAGCTTGCTTGGTGTGTGGGACTTACAATGGCAGAAGTGAAGGGATTGGATCCTTAGTATTGCTCCTTTTCTCCTCTGTGTGAGGACCAAAAGGAGATCCTTGCAAAGGAAAAGCAGTGTAATTTGCCAGCCTTGAAAAGGATACTTATCAAGACAAAACGGAGTTTTTACAAGTGCTTGCAGTGATAGGACAAGGGGTAATGGGTTCAGACTGGAAGAGGGTAGATTTAGATTAGATGTAAGGAAATAGTTCTTCACCCTGAGGGTGGTGCGGCACTGGAACAGGTTGCTCAGGGAAGTTGTGGATGCTCCATCACTGGATGTGTTCAAGACCAGGTTGGATGGGGCCTTGCAGCCTCGTAGTGAGGGTACTCCCTGCCGTGGCAGAGGAGTTGGAACTAGATGATCTTTGAGGTCCCTTCCAACCCAAACCATTCTATGATTCTATAAAGTGTCACTCTCTGCTGTCTTTCAGGTGAGCCCTTTACTCAGGAAGAACTGGACGACATGCTCTCCACTGCTCTAGATCCAGAAACAAATACTGTTCGCTACAGAGACTACATTTCAAAGATGATAGTAGATGAAATTTAAGCTCTTCCCCTTTAGTGTTTGAGATGCTTTTTGGTAACAGCAGTGTAGCTTGGCAGTTAGTTGAAATATGTATTGTAAAGTATAACAAAGCTCAGCTTGTGACTTTGTGCTTATAATTAAAATAAAATCTGTGTAGCTGTATTACCTTGGGTTCTGTATACATACTGAAATATATTCACACCTGGAAAAAGAGCTCTTGATGGAAATATTGTGTAAGGTCTGGAAAATAAATAATGGAGTTTGGTTTGAAAATAACAGGAAAAATAATGTTAATGGTGTCAAGAAATGACTTTACAATGACTTCTGAAAAACTAACAGAAAATGAGACCTGTGAAAGTGGGTAATAAGTAGGTGAGTAACTTAAGATGACTGAAATTGTGAAGGTATGCTCCCAAGATAGGGCTCTTATATTTAAATGTAATCCCTGTTTGTATTTAATAAGGCACCAGGTAGCTTGCTCCTTTTGAAATAATATAATAGATGGAATAAACTTTCTACAGTTTCTAGTTTCTGTCAAATATTTGTTTTGTTTACCACAGGCAATTAAACTGAACCAGTTAATTCTGTTTTACATTACTCATCCACTGGCACATGGTGTTTTGCTTCCATTTTAAACATGCAGATAACACTCAAACCATTGCCATAGTCAAATTTGCAAAGTAATCCTTGAGAACATTTCTGCTACTGTAGGCAATAAATGGTCCCCTTTCATAACTAGTTTGAAAGTCAGGAGCTTAAACTGTTCAAAACTTGGGATCGTAGGACTGGAATTTCATTTTCATAAACTGATGAAATACCATTTTTTCAAAGACATTTGTTTAGAATACATCTCAACTATCCTTGCTAGAAGACCACCACAGACCTCACTGCTCTTCTCATTTCTTGCTTAATTTTCTTGACTGTTATGTACTGTTGTCCTTTAACTTGGAGTTCAAGTTCTTTCCCCTCAAGTTCTTGCCTTGAACATCATCTTCTGACAAGTGACTGGTGGTTGCCCTCAGCTGACGAGATCTCAGCTTGTAGGAGAAAATTCTGTGGTCTGGTCCTCAAGGGCACCATCTTTCACACTGTGCTCCACACCTTCCACCCCATATTGGGCTTGTTCAGCCCGGAGAAGGCTCAGGGGAGACCTTATAGTGGCCTACCAGTGTCTGAAGGGGGCCTACAAGAAGGCTGGGGAGGGACTTTTTACAAAGGCCTGTAGTGACAGGACAAAGGGGTAATGGGTTCAAATTGGAAGAGGGTAGATTTAGATTGGAAATTAGGAAATTCTTCACTCTGAGGGTGGTGAGACACTGGAACAGGTTGCCCAGGGAAGTTGTAGATGCTCTATCACTGGATGTGTTCAAGACCAGGTTGGATGGGGCCTTGAGCAACCTGGCTGAGTGGGACATGTCCCTGCCATGGCAGGGGGGTTGGAACTAGATGATCTTTGAGGTCCCTTCCAACCCAAACCATTCTATGATTCTGTGATTCATACTGGTTTTCTAGTCTCTTACCAAGTTTGGCTTCCTCTTGTACAGTGTCATATCCTTCCTCTGTCTTAACTGCATATTCCAGTTCTGTGTCATCAGTAGACTTCACCAGGTGATGAAATCTGGGGAAGACTGAAAGACAGGGGCACCAAATGCATTTCTAGTGGCAGAGCTGAGAACAGAGCACAAGGCTCCTCATGTCAGTTGTTTTGCTCTCCCCATTTGTTTCACTTGAGCTGGGAGCTCAGAGGACTCGTTTTCATACTTAGCTGCAAGGGAGCTGGCATGCTTCTCAAAGAAGATATTAGCATGATCTAAATGTGGTGATGGAAGCAATCTGAGACTTTTTTAATTCTGTTTTTACTTCTCTAACCCAAGTTGTCTTTCACTTATATTTTCTTTAACAGTAAGGCAACAAAGAGTTAACACAGGTAAATGACATTTGCCGGTTCTAAGAGGGATCTCCATCTGGGAACCACTTTTGCACTGTCCTAAGACTCTGGAATGCCCTCTTGTTAACACATTTACTATGTATTTCGTTGTCAGTAAGAGTAAAAAACAAAGGTAATAATTAGTGTTATATGTGAAGATACAGGTTTTTGAAGATTAAAGCAAGAGTAACAAAGGCCCATTAAGAAAATATATCTTTTTATTAGCCTTTTTTGAGCCGTCTTTTTGGAAGCTGAAGTTATTGTCCCTAGATGAATCCTTCTTCCGCTTGATATACAGTGTGTTGTACTGGATCTCTAACGCAGCTGGCATGGGTACAAGTTTCATTCATATTCACTGTCAGCCTCATCTTGGATGTCAGCAGGATAACGCTTATTTCAGGAAGTCATTTTGTAGCTCACAGTGCCCCAGAGAGAGCACAATTCGTTTCTAGTGGTGCTACCTCAGAGGCTGCCTCAGCTACTGCTGTATCCAATCAAGATGCCCGTGCACAACACAGTTACAATTCATAGTGCAGATAGGATCTTAATATATATGATGATATATATGATTTTTTTATCCTACAGTCCTCAAATGCAAGGGAAGAGGGTATTCTAGCAAGTAAATTTATCACACAGCAACCTCCTCCAGCCCTGTCTTCTTACACCTGTCCTCAAGAAAGATAGGTGCAAACAGGACAGATAAGAGCAAGGTGCAGTCTTCACTTCAGGCATAAGACCAAATTCCATTGCCTAGAGAGTTTCTAAACTGGGGGTGAAGGAAGTGTCAAGAGCCAATCTCAGACTCTGTAGGATCCTAAAAGAGAGTGCTCTCTGCCAGCTAGGATTGCATAGCAGTGATCTGACCCCCATGGGTCACTCCAGAAGCAGCTGAGCACATGACTATTCCCTTGCCCTTGTCTTTCATGGCTTGCCAGCCCCTGCTGTGCACACCCATCCTCCGTGGTGGTGGTGGGCTGCATAAGGGGACTATTCGAAGCTCTGTAGGATGGACTGTCTGAGTGCCCCGCATGTCTGTGCTCCCTGGGGATGAGCAGGGTCCCATACCCTAGGGGAAAGGGGAGGAGACTTAGGGAACCATTTTGCTGTTACTAAAAAAAACTATTTGTTTCTAAATTTGAAGGGAAAAATACATTATTTTGTCCTCATCTTTAAGGTGGACAAATTGAACTTCTGAGTGGTCTTGAGCTGTCTTTTGCAACATGCCTCTCCTTGCTGGCTGTTTTGCTTCTTCCCTCAAGATCAGGAACCAAGATTAGGGAGAGGATCATACTGGGAAGCCTCTAGGGAGGAACCAGCCTAGCACCTGGAGTAAATCCACACAGGAAAGTAGAGCCAAGGCTTTGAAGAAACTGGGGAAGTCAGAGGATTTTTGACCTAGGTGAAGGAGGGAGAGGGAAGAGAATTCATTACTCAAATAGAAAAAAGAAAACGAAAAGAAAAATCAAAGAAGCAAACCCTGGAAACTATCTACAAACACAACTGAATCAGCAGGCTGTTTACATCACTGCTGCAAGTTGTAGGCTGGACAAGTCTTCACTTGTGTAAAATGTTAAGTAGGTTCAGCTGTGTCAGGGCATATCTGGTATATAGTGGAGACCTTCTCCTCAGTGTCATTGATACTGTGGAGAAATTCTTCCAGCTACTGGACTTGTGTTTGGGAGTCCTGCTGCTCATGTTCCAGGTAATACATGGCTTTTTATGTTTCTCTCATCCGCTTTGGAGTTTCTTCTCCAAAACACTTTTCTGTCAGGTAGTGACAGTTCCATATATATTTACACTGAAGGCTTCAACATTTTCCCATTGCAATGCATACCAGCCTAGTATTTACTGTTCTTCTAGACTCTCCACAGGCTGTGGGCAGAAACACAAGTTGCAGGATTTCCTCCACCCATGTTTTCACAGAGCTAAGAGTCTGCAAAATGTTCAGATTCTTACCTCCATTCAGGCAACAAGAATTTGCAATATTTTCCCTTTCTCTTGTTTCATTCTGTCTATTCTCATGGTTCTCTTATACCTCATTTCATTAATCCAGTTGCATGATAAAGTGTGAGGGTTAAAAATTCCAGAGAGTTTTGCTCCACCCCACACTGCTGATGCCCTGCTGCTTGCTCTGACAGCTGCCCATATCAGGGTGTCATTTATCACAGGATCTAGACTTACTGCCACTGAAATCAGCACTGGCAAAACTCTCATCACAGGTAACTGGAAGAACTTAGGCCTTTGGTGTCAGGGGGGAAAGTGGCTGGGGATGCTGGAGCTCAGCCAAGGCTGGGACAGGGATAGGAAGCTATGATTTAAGTGCTTTAACATACTGTTATCACTCTGTAAAAGGAGGAGCATAGTCTGGATAAAAAGGTACCAGGTTGGTAAGCAGGTTTAATTCTAGGCTTCATGAGAGGTGTTGGGTAAGTCATGTAATCTCTCGCTACCTGAATTTCCCATCTGTAAAGCCAGAGTATTTACAAGGAATAGGAGACTGGGAGTATCCATCTTACCTACCCAGAATGCCAACATTTTTTATCACTAACTCTGATATTTGCCCAGTGTCTGGTACTATGTTGTGCAGAAAACCAGCTCAGCCAGAGCCGCTACAGCTGTTAAAGTAACTATTGAAACATCTGGTCTTATTGTTGAGGGTTTGTTTTTTTTCAGGCAGGTCAGTAATACGTATGGGGACTATGCTGATTTAGAAGCTAAATGAAGATGTAGGTTTAAACAAAGCAGATTCTCCTGTTTAACCCATTTTGAATCCCTGGGGCTACTATTTGGCTTAGTATAGCTCTGAAAGCCAAGAAAATGTTATTCATTATGCTCAAAAGATTGATCACAGCATTTATATCCTGAGGCCCAAATCCTGAAGACCTTATTCAGACAAAACTCCTGTTGACTTCAAAGAGAGTCCTGTCTGCAGAAGAGCTTCAGAAATAGCAATGTACTGGGCTCACAAAGCACTGTAAAAACCTTTTAGTCTCTTGCAATGAAGCCTCACCTGTGGAAGATGTAACAGAGATATAAGATTAGTACACAAGTTGTGTCATTGAAATGACCAAAAACCTAAAACCGTGGGAGTAGGTAGTTAATTCTTGTCTGCAGTAATGCAAGCAAGCAAGGTTCAACAAGAGTCAGCAAACAGAACTTTTCCATATTGTTCAGACTACAATAAGTAAAATCTAGGGATGCTACTGCATGGACACTTAAAATTACCTCTTCCTGCCATTATCCTGGAAACAGTACAGCCTTAAACACCCACACGTGTTGCTTCCGTGATTTCATATACAAAACCAATTGCTTTTATCCTGGACTTTTAGAAGCACTTTTAGAGCAGACTTCCCTGTTCCAAATACCTGCTTAAATGATAGAGTAAAAGGAAGCAATAAGATATTTCATGCAGAAGAGAGCCTTTGAATATTTCCTGCCAAAAGTAGTCACTTTCTTGCCTCAATAACAACATCTTTCAGTGCAGAACAGATCCTAAGCTTTGTGCTGTGGCACACTGCTACATCTTCCCCTAGACACCAGGCTTAAATTAAAATAACCACAGTAGAATTCTCAGTTTTTCTAGAGGTATGATTTTGGAGCTGATAATGCAAGAATTTGAAGTTATCTGAGGTCTTCCACATGTGCAAGTTGTCCCGAGTTTTATGCATTACAGTAGTTCAGGTTTTACAGTGATGGAATACCAAGGATGTGGTACAGTCCAGATGGAAACTAGTTGCAAAGGCTGACATTCAGCTTCATTTTAATTTACAGTAACACAGCCAAGAAAAAATTAGTTCAACTTTAAGGACATCTTTGTTGAAATATCTGTTTATATGGTGAAGTTGCACTCCATATTGCAGAGACAAAACTAAAAAACCCACCAGTAGCCAGTTTTCATATGGTGTTTAAGTTGTTGCATTTAGAAGTAACGTTACTTTTCAGAGCTCCCTCAAATGCAGAGGTGCATTCAAATTCAACTCCAATTTGATGGAAAACTGAGAACCTGTTTCTAGTTATTTGGGCTTCATCAAAGTCGTGGAGATAGTTTAAGTTAAATAGGATGTTTTATCATCAACTGCTGAGATCGGTAGGGGAGAACTTAATGAAGAACTTAATGAACTCTTGCATAACTAAGAGTGGGAAGAAGACCACTCTAAATACAGGGCCCTTGACTCAACCCATTCCTCGAAAGAATGAAGAAAAGAAAGAGAAAAAGAAAGAGCCCCATGAGAGCCAGAGTTTGTTGACCTTCAGAACACATTATAAGACATGTCTATTTGCTCAAGATAGCCATTATTCAGTTTACAGAAGCTGACCTGAGTCTGAGGTTCAGCTGTTTTGAGTGTCGTTTGTTTTCATTGGTAGTTTCCCCTGGCACCTCCTCATCTGCTGTCATTCACCTTTTCGTTACGGTAGCCTTAAGAAGCTCAGATTGGGAATAGTGTGTGCTCTAAAAAACCCCAACTATCTAATCTAAAAACACCTCTGAAGAAAAGCAGCGGACACACACAATAAAACCAGTTGCATACTCTTTTTATAATTATTTGATTACAGTGTTTTATAATGTATATAAACAAGCTATGAGATTCCTCTGTTGCTCCTTTGCCAAGACAGGTTTCTTTTTGATGTCATACATGTCATATAGGTCCTGTACATGTCCTGAAAGCATCTGTAAAAATTCACAGGAAACAGAAGTAGAAGGAACTGTTGAAAGCATGTAAGCGTTGGTTTTACACCAATGTGAAGAAAGAGATTCTTCCTCTTTATTTCCTACTGTCAATGTGCTCTTGGGCTTTCAAGAAGATGTTCTCACAGAACTCTTGTGGTTCCATGGGGTAGAACTGAGTGGCCATGAAGAAAGGGAGCATAAGGAAATGTGTCCTTTGGATTGTGGGGTAGGGGATCCTTCCCAGGAACTTATTCTTTGAAACAGGTAAATGAGCACCAGGGACAGTAGCAGACACTGCAGAGCTACAAAACAAGTAAGAGATAAATCTCTTCATATGGACTTTTCTAATTGTTCTGTCTGGCAGAGATGATTTAACAATACCCACTGAGAGGATGAGTTCCAGCAGGCAGAGGGGAATAATGATAACCCTTCTTTTGGGTAGGATGACAGAATTTTAACAAGGGATTCCCACAAGCCCCATAACCTGTCTGTGTAGCATCCTTATTTCAGAACCTGACCACTTGGTGTGGAGAGGAAAGGACCACTTAAATGTTCTGAGAATGGTCTATACCCACAGACATTAGTCCCTGGTTGTGGAAGAACATAGCCACTTTGTAAGCCATGCTAGCTAGCCTCTGATAGCGAGAAACCATTGCTCCCACAGGAGGCAATGTCGGCTGGAAGCACGCAGCTATAAAATGAAGAGAAAGATTGTTCTGTTTTCTCAGGATAACACAGAAGTTGAACATCATTGCTCACTCCCTGCTCATTCTCACTGGGGAAGCAAAGGCTTTACAGTGATACAGTCACAAGGGGAAATGATGAATTATAAACTGCACACATTTTCGACAAACATAGAATTAGAAAAAATGACCTCCAGGTATATGCATTGAACCCATACAACTTTTACATGCAAAGTTCACACCCAAGATAGGTAATGTCAATCATGCTCTGTACTATTATACGCTTACAAAAATGTGAGCTCAGAAAAAAAGAAACATTTAACTTCAGAGATCAAAATCTTTATACACAAATCAAGATGGGAAGTAAAGTCCCATTCAGTGACCAGGACTTGCTGAATAGTGTCCCTGCAAAATAGGAAGAACCAACACCTGCATTCAAAGACTAAGACACACAGAGGAACCGTGTCGGCCTGGGCTAATATGACAACTTCAAGAGATCAATAACCATGGAAACCTCAGTAAAAGGAATTAATCTTCAAGGAAATTCAGAAGAGAGGAAGAAATGATAACTGGAGACCCCTTCAGAGGCAAAAATACATGTATTTCCCTCTCCAGAGATGATTGTGGTACCAACAGTTTTTATTTCTAAACAACATATGTTCTCACTGGCATCTATGAAAAACTATTTGGCACAAAGGTTTTGTAATATCTCTTTTATAGAGTTGTCACATTTCTGCATTTGTGAAGGCGTTGGTTTCAGAAGCTTATGGTCAAACTCACTCTTAGTTTTCATTTGAACAAGAAATAGGAAATAATCTGCCTTCCTCATTTCTGACAATAGTTTCAACAAGAATAAAAACAATGTGAAAATAAGTAGCTCTGGAAAACTACAGCGTGCCTTTCTAACTTGTATTTAATGTGTGTTGTACTGTCCTTTGTTGGATGCCAAATTCTGATCAATGCTGTTCAAATATGATTCTTATTTCTATAATCAAGGAGGTCTATGAGGTAGGTGGTCAGAAACTATAGGTAAATAATGGTGGGAAAAGACAAGGGTGTTCTCACACAGAGCAAACTTGCCTGGCCTTTCAAACAGCTGGCTGAGAACCAGATCTCTGCATCAGCTAATGAATGTATCTCAAGGAACAAGAGAAGAAACAATGCATTCATCATTGCTAAAATTTAACTTTGTAACTTACCTTTTGGCAATGAAACTTCATAACAAGGATAATAAATATGGCAACTGAGGAACATTCTTCCCCTTTCTCTATTGGAATTACCTGCTGTTTGTCCAGCACTCATGTGCACCCAGCTGAGACCAACAAGTCTACTTTCCTTTTGTTATGCTCTGAACCAGATATAAACCATAAGGTAAAACTCTTGCACTGAACTTTTGCTCCACTGATGAAATCTTTAAGCCTTACAATATTGTTTAAGAACAGCAGATAAGATTCTGTTTGCAGGGCATTTTTCAGATAGTAGGTGGATTAAATAAATTTGTTCAGAAATGGCCATCTTCAGTCCCTGCTGATCAATGAGTGTTCCTCTGAACAGTGGCATTTACAGAATGCGACTGTTCCCCACCTGGGAGAAAGCTGTGCTCTGTCACCCCTACAGCCACCTCAGCAGACTCTCACTGGTGAAAGCAGACCCCAGCTTTTATGCTGCCCCTGCTGCCTCACTGACAATAGAAACATGAACTATATCAAAGAAATGACATTAATGACAGGCCAGGTTGCAGAAAGTCACACTCCTCTCTCTCAGGACTGTAACAATAAGATAAACTCTTCATTACTACCTTCATGTTACCAGTAACACCATTAATCTACTACACAACTCTATAAGGGGGCAGCTTTACTGTCCGTGAAGTATCCATCTCACGGAGATGTTACAGTGTTTTTCATCATCCTTGACCCTCATACTGAGGATATGTGCCTCATACAAATATACAGAGATACCTCTAGAGATGCCAGGAAAGGGTCTCAAAATTCCCATCTTCCACGTCTTTGTCAGAGGGGCTCACAATTAACACAATCATCTTCAGCAAGCTTTTGTATCTTCTGTGTTCCCATCATAGACTCTGCTTTCTTATAAATCTGAAGTCAACTGGTTATGTCCCCATATAGTGGCCTACTCAGCAGTCATGTTGAGAAGAAATTGGTCTCTTTGAAAACTATGTGTAACTGAGCTTCATGTACAGAGTAGGATTTGTGCAGGTAAGTACTTTCTTGCCGAGTAATATCTGTACTGTTGAATGCAGAAGTAGGCTGTTGCTGAAGGGACCTGTGTATTATGGTACCTACACCATTTTGGTTGCTGTACTCATATCTCAAACCAACATCAATATGCATAAGTGCAAATTAAGGGAACCACAAGGTGTTTAGCTTGGAGCCTAATTTAACGGGTTGTTGTAAAGTCTGTGCTTTGCCAGAGCAGTTTACTGTAGACAAAAGCTGCACCAGAGGCTAACTAGGGGAACATGGTTAACCTACCCAATTTCATGGTATTGTGTAGATCTCTCTCTCACTCGTTGCTCTGAAACCTGCAACCCTTAGTACTTGCTTTGAGTTCTCTTTGCCTATCTGGATTCTTGGAATATGCCAGACACATTCCGTTAGGGAACTGACAGTGCCTAACTGCTCTCTGATCTAGTACCTGTCTTCACAGTGATGCTTCCAAAGGACATAATTATTTTCTACACTGAAAGTTCAGGGTGAAAACTGTGCCTTCTTCAGCGGTACCTGGATGGGTCAAAAGTGCATATGCAAGGGCATTCTTTGACTGCCATCTTTCTCCTGGAAAGAATGCCTCATTCTGCAGGGTTTTCTGCAGATGTCCTGGTGACCTCAGCAGCCTATTTTGGATGCCTGCTAATTACAGAAATCTGTGGATAGGCAATGTACTGCTACATTCACAGATTAGAAATGTTTTCCATTTTTGCAGAACAGTCCTTCAATTACTCATAATTGGGGCTCCGTGTTCCTCTTTCCTGCATGGTCTGTGCTTGCCAATGTAGTCCATGGGTCAAAGGAAGTTATTTCCTTTTAAGCAGAGTTTGTTAAGATAGAGTCTTCATATTTATTCCCCTTAGTGACATCTTCAGGACCCTAAAAAGAAGTAGGGCCTGAGAAGGAAGACAGGTAGCCTGGGCCCTTTCTTGCAACACATGTGGTGTACAAGTGCACCAGCAAACAAGCCTCATTAAGAAGCCGCATCCTGGCACCAACCACTTGGAAGGTATCATGAATAAGAAAATGCAGACCCTGTTTAAGATTAAGGAACTTACCTGCCTGAAGAAGGCATGCAGAAGAATTTCAGGATTAGTCTTGTTCTCCATGAAAAAAAGTCTTTGTGGCTGTGATGTATGCAAGTTATCCTCATTTATCAAGACAAGAGCTGTAAGTTTTTTGAGTTTTAAGGATTGCTGTTATCAGTATTCTACATGGCTAGAGCTTAGAGAGCAATCTTGAATATACAGGATACTGGGTTTAGTTAGCAAACTAACTTCATTTATGTAATCCATTAAAAAACACCCCCTTAGCCTGTTTGCTCAAAGGAATGTGAATTGCACATTATTCAAGACTGGTTTACAGAACCATTACTGGTAATGCTTATGAGACATGTAAAGTAACTATCTACAGATAAGTATCTATAATGATTTCTTATTTCACTTCTTGAAGTTTTAATATCTCCTTAGTAAGTCTGAATACAACTCTAATGCCTACTTAAGCCCCGTTTCATTTCATTAGTATGCGATAAACAAAACGAGCAACAGGTGTCTAGGCAGGTAGGTATCCTTTATAGTAAACAGTTCATCATGGGAGGAGACATATGTGTTTTCCTTTCAACACAGAAAATGGTAAGCCCAGAGTCACACAAAGAAACATACCCACCCATCCACCCTTTGCCAGACTCCTGAATGTCATCAGGACCTTCCCCTGAAGAATCCTACAAGCTTGTAGCCTTCATTTTATTGTTATTTGCATCACAATTAGTAATTCTGAAGTTGCCATATGGCCCTAGCTGCTCATTCTTTTCCAGATTGATCTGAATTATATGTAGCAATTTTTTCTTTCTAGTTTTTCAGAGACTCATTCAACAAAGCCTCTTCAATGCGCACGGACCCCCCACTGATTAGTTATCATCTGAGCAGCTAAAACACTTCCTGAAAGGTTATGACCTGCCTTTTGAAGTCTAAGAAAATTTGTTCCAGTCAAGCATGTGAAAGAATGTGAACAACTGGACAAACCTGACAGACACAGAAAAAAAGGTATGTCAGTCATCTATATTTGTCAACCAAAGATGTTTGCTTTCCAGGTAATTCTGAGAACCACCTTCATGAGACAGCAACCCTTGCAAGTGGGAACAGGATGGCTGTCTGATAGAGTAGGTGGTATCTCCATGAAGGTTTTCTGAATGCAAATTCACAGCTGTGTGGCATGTAGTAGGACAATTTCAACTTTAGAAATTTTGTCAATACTCTTTCCAGTCTTTCTGGAGCTTTCTCCATACTTTTCAGCAAGGAAAGTGTTTTCTCTGTGATAAATACATCAGCTTGAAGCTCAAATAAGATGAAGACTATCTGAATGATACAACATTACATATATTCCTCTCTAGAGGGTGATCCTTACATCAACTCTTGTCACCACCCTGAGGTAGAGTGCAGCTTTTCCTAGAAAAGAAAGTCACAATCACTACACTCTTCCTTTTCTGTCTTAAGAAGGTCTAGCATGCTACAAAACCACTCAATTTCTCTTGAGATCTTCCACTCACTGGTACTGGTTTGTTTATTTATTTGTATGTAAACAACCTTAAAAGAACAGGCCTCCCAGGCTTTCAGTATCTCCTCCACCTAATAAAGATAACATCATCATACAGACTAAAGTGTAAATAATATGGGAGCAAACACCAGCCTCCCACTGCCAACAAGAACACAGATCAACACAAAATCTCCTGAGCTTTCAGGATCCAGAAGGATCCTCTCCTCAGGCTGCCTCCCCAGCCCTCTCTGTGCCTGTGGGTGACTAGTGAAGCGCCAGCTGCTCCCACGAGCGTGTGATGGTGTCCCATATCTGTGTGTGTTCACACACACAGATATTTGCCAGCTCCAGGGCACAGATTCCAGCTCTTTTGGACCAAAGGTCTGTTTCAGTTTGCAGTCTCGTTAGAGAATTAGCTCATGGCTTCTCAGTAAACATTAGATTTATTAACAACAGCCCCCATGTAGCAATGCTCATCCTGGAATATTGGCCCATAGTTTCAGTCAGGACGAGCTTCAGCTGTCACTGCAGCACACCCCATTTTCACACCAAACACCTGACTGCTGCCCAAAACTCCTTGGTCACAGAATGGCAGTGGGACTCTCCTACAGCATCAGCCACTTTCCCTGCCTGCACTAGGAGATTTGGACCAAATCAGCTACTGTAAATTGATGTTGTGCATCATTGCAGGTCAGACATAGTGCAATGAATGCAGTGGTGAGGCCAGAACTGGTTAAAGTGCTCAATAAGGCTAATTGCAGGGGTGAACATTTCTTTACTATGGACAAGGCTAAACAACCATATTAAAATGTAGGTGATTAGAAATACTCTGAAGCCTTGTCTTTACATAAAGACACATCCTGATCGGTCTGAAGAGAGGGGAAACCTTTGAGAAAGATGCAGTGAGGAGCACTGGAGGCAAACTAAGAGTGCTAGTCTCCTCCAGCTGCACAGTGGTTTGCAAAGTATTCATCTTTCTACAGTGCAGCTATGGCTCTGTGCTGGTTTTGGCTGGGTTAATTTTCTTCACAGTAGCTGGTATGGAGCTATGTTTTGGGTTTGTGCTGGAAAGTGTTGATAACACAGAGATACTTTAGTTATTGCTGAGTGAAATGATGGGGCATGAGTTGTGGGCCCCAAGTTGGAGCTGACCTGAGGATGAGTCACAACCTAGTAGAATGTTTTGTTGTTTCTGTTGGCTTCATGTTGCAGAGGCAGAACCTGGCCCACATGTGTCTCTGTGTCTCTGCCCTCACCCAGGTGGTCATGGTTGGGGTGGTGGATGAGGTGAGGGCTATATTATAGCCAGGAGCCAATCAGTTGGAGCAGCTTCTTGTTGGGGCTGGTTGCACCTTGCAGAGCTCTTTCAGTGGTGTCCTTTCATGTGAAGGGCCAATGAGGGAGCCATCTCTGTCTGTTATGTCCAGCAGGTGATGTTAGTGCCACAGTGGGCAGTGGAGGACCTGGGCCCACAGGAACTTATGGCAGGACTGTGTGAAAGAAGCCTTCCAAGGGGATGTTGCTGAGTTCAGTGTTGGCCTGTGTGATCAGGCAACTGATGGCAGCATAAAATGATGATGGCTGAACCAGCACAACACTGAGCAGTGCTTACACAGCATGAAGGACTTTTCTGCTTCTCACTCTACCCAGCAGGAAAGTAGGCTGGGGGTGCACAAGAAGTTGGAAGGGGCCACAGCTGGGACATGTGGGCATATTCCATACCATGTGACATCACGCTCAAGAAAAATCTAGGGGGAAGGTTGGCTGGAGGGATCACTACTCAGGCACAGGCTGAGCATTGGTTGGTTGGTGGTGAGCAATTGTTTTCATTTGCATCACTTGTCTTTCTTGGATTTTACTTCTCTTTATTACTTCCATTTTAATTACAATTTATCACATTCTTCTTATTATTATTACTGTTATACTTTATTTCAACTATTAAACCGTTCTTATCTCAACCCATGAGTTTTTTTGCTACTCTTCCCCCATCCCAGCAGGGGTGGGGAGTGAGCAAGCAGCTGTATGGTGCTTAGTTGCTGGTTGGGGTTAAAACACAACAGGCTGTTATGTTAAATTGGCTTTGTCAAACTGATGCAGCTTTATGTCTGAACATTGCTACCAGCTTGAAGCTAGCTCTCTCCGGTTCAGTTTGCACCTGCTCACATGAGTACAAGCTAAATGGGTGTAACCAGTAAAAGGAGCTTTAAATCCAAACAAATCACCATCCAAGAAGGTCATGCTAATTCCATTAAGGCAATTTAAACTTCCATTTATGTTAACTGGTACAACTTTTACAAGCAGACAAACCGTCTCTAAAGAACAGAAGACCAAGTTCTGCTGAACTTGGTAACATGGAGTAATGCATTTCACTCTGCCAAAGCTTTCCAGCAGTAGGAAGAAATGCCCATCAGATGCTGCCAGCCTACCTCTGAAACTGTTTGTGCTGCTAGCTGCCAAGGTATGGGATTGTTTTCCCTCTGTCGTGGTGCTTGACAGAATAGTTATGGTTCAGAAAAGAGCCACATCATTAAGGCAGCATGTGGGGACATGCTGCTGAGCACAGCTGCCCCTTGCTTATGTTGCTTCCAGGGGCTGAGCACAGCTTGAGGGTACAGACAGAGGCTCTCCTAAAACTGTGAGTATGCCTGCCCTGAAACTGTGCAGCAATCCCTCACCCAAGCCTGCCCAGGCACACAGATAGTGTTCTGGAGTCATCTCCGCCATGCTGACTGCTGTGCTCAGTGGCAAGACTGCTCATTTGTTTAAACCTGAAAGAAGTTCCCATGCACAGCAAACTGTGCTCACCTGGAGCACTGGACTCATGGTGAACCTCTGAGGAACAGATATGCCCTACCCATTCCCTGCTCTGAAAAATCCAGAGCTGTGTTGCCAAGCCTGAACATCCCTTGACAGGCAGACACAAAAACTGCAGTCATCTGGGTCCAGTCACAAATACTCCTGGATTCCCCTGGTGGGTTATTCATGTAGTCAGAGCAGGAGACCATGAATAAGCTGGAGGAAAACTCATTGTGGTAGACAGGGAAGGGCAAAGAGAGCAGTTGTCTATCTTTCTTGGCCACTGGCCTGTGTCCACGGGAGGTGCCAATTCTCGTCATGGCTCTGCCTCCCCAGCTGCCGGAGAGCTGATGAAGAGGGATACAGGGACCAAACTGTGACTTTCAAGGCAATGACAAACTAGAGACAGGTAACAAAGAGGTATGAAGGGAATGGCAGGCAGGTAAGTCAGTCATCAGCCCTCTGCGGTTGCTTTATAAAGAATATAATCAGCATGGAAGGATGTACAGCAAAGAGAAAAAGGGAGCATTAAAATTTTTGGAAATCTGCATGCTGTAAGGTTTACTTTAAACTTGGTGGTAAAAGAAATGTATCAAATGTTTGAAAAGGAGTTGAAAAAGAGTTTCAAATAAAGCAGATGCTCACAGATCTGGAGTGCCTACCATTACAAAAATCTGGGGTGAGACCTCCAATGTGGCTTATCATTAATGTAGTTCTCTGTCATTTGAGCGCTGTGTAGAATTAGTTCACCTCAGGTGAGCTGAGGGGCAGAAAGGACAAGCCTGCTGCCTTTTATATAGTGTTTCATTTAAGGCATTTACACGTTCAAGACTGTGATAGACTCGTGCCTGTGATGCCAGCTCTGTTGTTGATCTATACTGCTATGAATCTCTCCTGCAACAAGAAAAGATGCACCATAAAAATGTGATGATATAAATGCTTCACTCTTTGTTTCTCAGGGCTGCCTGTTCACTTCATGGTGTAATCTCCACCTATCCCCTTCCATGCCATCTGCGCTGCTTCCCTGTGTCCCTGGCTCCTCGGGCGAAGCAGGCAGGCACACTGGCTTTGTGCTCGTTACCCTCCAGCAGCCACTTTGCCTGTTTTCTAACTTTGACACATGCTGGCCTATATTCCTCTTGTTAATGACCTTATTTGTTAATACCATTAACACCATCTTCTCTCCTCTTCTATCCAAAGAAGATTACTGAGAATAATTCTTTTGGAAGACATAGTTCTCTTTGGCCCCTGAGGTAGGAGAGTCTTTGAAGAATGTTTAAAAGGAATCCTTTGCCCTTTAATATCTCCAGCCAGTGTCCCTGCACTTGGGGAGAATCACTAGCATTGTGCCAGAGCCAGATCCTAGCAGTCCTGGCTGCTACAGGCCCCCTCAACATGGCTCTGCTGGCCAAGGCAGCCAACAGACACTTTCACCAAGGAGGCTTCTGTTAGAACCCCACCAGTGCCTGGTGCTGCTGTAGCATGACCCTGGATGTGGCTCCACCAAGCCCGGCACAGTAAGCAGTCGACGGCATTCCCACGTGCCTGCAGAGGCAAGCAGGGTTTCTAGACAAAGAAGCAGCTCGTGTTTTTCTCCTTCAGAGCCCATGACTCTGCCTGTGGTCACTCCAACATCTTCTTGCTCTGCCGCTGTTCTCTGTGAAATCTGCATTGCTTTGGTCTGGTGCTTTGGGCTTCAGAGGGTACTCCCCGATTGTTCCATTTTTCAGGCTTGTCTTTAGTTCTGGAGTTGCAATAGATGCTTATTGTGCCTGAGTAACAGAAAATGGGATTCTGTCAAATTTCAGTATTTGAATTTATGAGCTTAAGCAAAACTGGCTGCAGACGCGTCGTTGCAATGCATCCCACTGCATAAAATGACTGTCAACTTCTCCATTCAACCCTGCTTTGTGAGTATGTATGTGCATGCCACCACATCCTTTATTACTTATGAAACACATATCAATATCGTATTAATAAGTAGGCATTGATTTTTACTGAGAACATAAAGATTTATGAAAGTAGGCAGTGCTGTGTGGCAGAAACTATGAAAGCAGTTTCTAGAAAATCTATGAAATATTTTACATTTGAGATACAGAAAAATTTTCCATTCAAAATAAATCCAAATAGACAGCCCTTCCTGGAAAAGAAATTTCTTTTGGTATCAGGCTAGGGCGAGATTTAAAGGCAACTGTTTTGCAACAGAATGAGACTCTTTGTCCAAATTTGAACACAAATGGCTTCCTGTTGTATTATGGAAAGATCCAAAGAGGCTCTCAGTAGAGCAAGGAAAGCACAGGCTAAACACCCGAGCAATGGCCCCGAGGGAAAAGGGCTACCTAAGCGGAGAGGGAGATATACCCCTGTCAGGCGGACAGGAAAAGTCTGCTGATGCTTGCAACAGCAAAAAGTATATTTAAAGTCTACTGGTGCAGATCTGTTGGCAACAGCAAGGAGTAGAAGCTTTAACAAGGACCATTCAGAGTCCCTCTCCACATTACACCACCCGGAACTAGGGATTGCAGCAGTGCGTGAAGTACACGTTTTCCTGGGTTGGTCTTTTTTTACGCTGACACACAAGGTAAGTCTTGAGATTGATTTGGAAATTGTGCTACAGCAACACCTCAGCAGCCAGCTCATATGGAGCAAATGCCCAGTCTTATTTCTCCATGATATCATACTCAACAACTGTCAAGAGCAAGTAGAAAACCACACTGCAGACAGAGCATGGTATATCCCAGATATGATAGAAGGAGCATTACCTACAACATCAGAAATACAAATGCCGTCTGTCTGTCTGATTTCCTCCTGTACTACATGAATTCCTAAATTTTGCAGAATACTCGGGCTGTGGCTGTGTATGTTTCTGCTGATGTGTGTGCTGTGCAAAAGGGTAAGGGACTTGATGTGCTTTAATGGGCTAGAGCTTTTTGCTGAAGTGGTCCTATACTTTGGCAAGGGGATGAAGACAAAAACTGGAATGGTTCTAGAGAAGAAATATATCAAACTGGGAAAATTCTGGTGATTTTATTTGTAGCTCTTAATAATTAGCTGTTTCTATCTTTACAATTAATTATTTGTCACTATTACTACAGATGCCTTCAATTTCCCCCCTGCCCCCCAATGGTCTGCAGCTAATTAATATGCAGCTTTAAGCAAGTACCAGAGCTGTCATACATTTCAGATCTCCCCAGGGAAGCTTTTTAAAATTGTAAGTAAGACCCAATACTGAGACTTATTAGCACCAAACTTGGAAAGAAAGCTTCTGTGCAGGCAGTGATGACTCTTCAAGTTACAGTTGCTGTCACATTTTTTAATCGGGAGATTTATTATAAATGTGAATACCTCAAAGGATTTCTCTGACACAACCAACATTTCCAGCTCTCATAAAATGCTGTTTATTGATAGAACCGGGCTTGTGGCAGCATCTCAGATTTGAGTGATGAAGCTGAACTTGCAGGTCAGATTTAATTGCACCCACACTGAGACAGACTCAGAAGAAATCCACTGAAAGCAGCAGAGTGATAGTACACCACCACAAACGCACCGCAGCGTGAGAAAGAAACTGGGAGTTTGTATACTGGCAACAGGCAGGTCCCAATAGTCCACAGAGGTGCAATACTGAGATAGAATCCATCCTCAACGCTTTGAGACCAGCTTTTGCTTGAGCCTCTGATATTTAAGCCTGCATCTCCAAGGCTTTGGCTCCTTTCCACTTATGAATGTCTGAACAGCCCCATTTTTTCAGCTGTGTCTGGAATTAAGAACAACAATTAGTCTAACTACTGAACTACTAGCATGAATGATTTACCAGGCCTAGGGTTAAGGCAGATTTCCATGACTACCAGTTACGATAACAGCACAAATGTGTAAACTTGAAATTGAGAGGTAGCCATGGAGCAGCCTGTCACTGGCATGTTGGTGATTCTGCTAACTAATTGTCTTTCCTTAGTGACACGGAGCAGGAGGGGTTGTAAGAGGAAACCTTATCAGCTTCCACACAAGGGAGCCTTAAAAGAGCTATACCTCAACGCTTCTCAGAGACGAAGGTGTTAACCCAGAAAAAGGGCTGTGAGCAGAGCTTCTTGCTGAAGTGATACCACGGTGTCCTATACTTTGGCCAGCATGAAATAACAAGAACTGGAAAGATTTTTGCAGCAAAATACCTCAAACTGGAGATTTTGGAATATCTCAGCTTCCAAAAATTTTCACAATTCAATAAAGTCTTTATTGAATGACCCCAAATGTGAGTAAATACTGACACCCTCTCAGGAGGGGAAGCTGATCCAACACCAACAGAGCCATCGCCCAGGCTTGGCCAATAAAGTCATGCAAGACTGCAAATTGCAGCAGGAGCTCTCTCACTGCCACCTTCTTAAGAGTTCCCCCAAACCTGAGAGGTAAGAAAATGGAAAATTGCTACTGAGACTCTTCAGGCTCAAATGACAATTTCACCATGTCCTGAGGTCCTAATTTCCTGACTGGAGGTGTTCCTCCTCCTCTCCAATCGTGACCCTACCTCTCCACCTCAAACCAAACCTAGCCATCTGCCAAGGCATGAGAAAGCCACGGATATCCTCCTTAAGATCCTGCCATGTGGAGAGGATTCACTTCTTTTTCCAACTGGGCTACTCCATCTGCTCCAGTGCCCCTGTGCCAGAGACCAGCCGCCTTCATCCACGCTGCCGACTGGCACCCAGGCTGCCCGTGCCTCCAGAAGCCCTGCCTATGAACCCAGCTCGTTCGGGCTGCTGCTGGAGCCCTCAGGCAGGAGCGAGGGGAAGCGATGGCAGGTGCCAGGAGCTGGCTGAGGGCAGGCACCCCACCACCGGCCCAGCTCTCTCGGGGGAGCGCGGCACAGACCGGCATACCGGGACGCGCTGGCCCCCCGCCAGCAGAGGAACCGTGCTACCACGCCCTGCCTGGGAGGCAACACCTCCTGCCCCAAGAACCCTCGGAGGAGCCCAGCCGTGGGCAAAGGCGCGCCCTTGGCAGCCCTGCCCGCAGGAGCCCGGCCCCCGCGCCCCAGTGGCGGCAGGCACGGCCCTGCGGAGGGACAGCGCTGCTCGCCGCCGCTACCCAG
>VZZY01017663.1:75669-94536 GCA_013400335.1 Eurystomus gularis
GGCCGGTGCGGCTGCCAGCCAGCTCCCCGGTGGGGCTGCCGACCACCCCGGCTCCCCTCTGCTGGGGTCGCCGCTGAGGCTTTTAGGACTTGCTCCTCCTTGATCTTGTTCCCTTTTTCTTTCCCCATCCTCCTGCTTCACGTGGAGCAGGGTGCCTCTGTCTCTGGAGGGCTGCGAGGCTTCGGGAGGTGTCTGTGACAGCCCCTCAAGCTCGCTCCTCGCCTCCCTCCTTCGCACTGGCGGTGGTTTTGTGCTGTTATTTCCAGTGTACTTGTTCTTGTTCCCAGTGAGGGGCGAGCAAAGGTGGGAACGCCACACGGGGAGTCCTCAGTGCCTTCCCCTTCTGCTGTCTTTGATCCTTGCAGGATGGATTTGCAAAATGTCTCAAGACTTGGCAGCCAACTTAGTGGTAAGGTGTGTATGGTCTGATGCCCGTGGTTTGTACTTCCATTGTGGGGCCAGGTGCAGGAGAGGCTGTCCTGTAGCTCCAGGTTCAGATGAGGCACCATAATGCTGTGTTATCCCAAAGGTCACCCAAGGAGGCTGTGGCAGATCATGGCATTGAACCCAGCTCTCCTAGGTGTCAACACAAGGACAACTTGGTGATGCTTTTCTTTTACAGAGAAGTGGTAGGGTGTGGGGGGGTTTTGTTTGTTTTGCTTGTTTTTTGTAAGAATATTTAAAAGTAATTGAAGCTGCTGGACCTGGAGTGTTGGGTCAAATTGCTGTGCCTAAAGAGCATGCAAGCATTTCTGTAATCTGCCTCAGGTTTTAAGAGCTGACTGGTCATGGATAGAGTTGGAAGTCTGCTTTCTGGCTCTGTTGGGGAATCTGGTACATCCAAAGGCATACTCTGAGATTCCTTGGTTTTGTTTTGTTTGGCATTGTTTTATTTTCCTTGCTTGTTGTGCATGTAAAGATGAAGGATAACAGCTCTAAAAGAGTGGTGACCAGCAGCCCTTGGCTGACCCCAAGCTACCAAAACAGTAAGCATTGGGTTCCTCCATAGCAACCCTGTGAGTGTTGTCTTGTGAATGGGTCTACAGCTCCCAGAATGTAATACAATGCAATTTTGTTTGCCCTCTTGGGTCCAGGTATTATCAAATGATAATATTTACTCTTCCACTTCAAAGAGTTTTCATTAATGGTAATGATAAAGAGGTATCATGGAAAAAAGAGACAACTGCTGAGAAAAGGTCTCCGGTATCACCGTTGTGTTGTACTCTCCATTATTTATGTGCTGTTTGAGAGGGAGTTGGTGCTTTCCTGAACAAAAGACTCAAGGGCTGGTTGTTACCTTGTCTTAAGAGTTGGCTTAACTGAGTTATTCATGAAAAGGGAAAGGTGAAACCACCAAAACGAATAATCAATTTAACCATATTAACACATGGCTGATTCCTTGGAAAGTGGCCCCGTACCAAAATCTTCACAAATTTCAGGCTGTGTGATTTGGCAGTGGTTACCAGCTATGGGTATTAGTGGGAAATTAGCGATCCAGATAAGGGAGCCTTTAGCATAACTGAGATTAGGGGTGGAGGGAGGATAAAACATAAGCTTCAAGGGTTTGTACTCCTCACAATGTTAAACAGAAATTGACAGATTTTGCAATTGTAATAATGGTAGTCCTTGTCCATCCTAGCCTTCCTGAGATGTTACTCTTGCATTACTATTGTTGTTTGTTTGGTTGCTCGCATAGTTTACCTGATGCTGTTGTACAGGCCAATTTTTATTCACATCAGTAGTAAGCCTTACTTCTATATTTAGCCCCACTACCTATGTTCTTTTTTTTATTTCTTACACCTGTTTTCCAAACCTTCCAGTTCTGTAGGAGTGCCACTTACAAAATCATTGCTATGTAATGTGTGCATTTAGGCATAAGGAGGGAGGCACAAGTGGGGTGGTCTTTGTGGGCTACGGTGACCCTCTGCCTTATTTGTTTTGCTTAATAGTACTTGCAGGCTCAATCCTGTTGAGGTACTTCAGTCTTCTGCATGCAGTTCTCTTCTGTGGATGGGTGCTACCTGCCTATAGCTATTTGCAGAAGCATCCCTTTCATCCTTTCTGGCTAATTTACAGCTGTTAAGAACTTTTGGGGCTTGTGATTTCTACCTTCAGCAGACACTGCCCAGCACAGTGAGGCTTTGGTCTAGGTGATTATAGGATACAAATATGGCTATTGCCACTGATTTCTTTGGACTGGATATGCTGTGCTGGTTTTAAAAACTTGTTTTTGCTGGCATCCGTGGGGTAGCCTTGCCAGTGTCTGCTTAGGGGAAAGCAGGGTGTTGGTGTGGGCTCTGCCAGCTCAGCAGGGCCCATGAGCCGCAGTAATGCTCTGGGGTTACCCTCTGAGGGTGAGGTGTACAGGGTGTGTTGAAAGAATGTGGAAGCCTTTATGGGGAAAACTTACTAAGTGTTTGGGTTGAGGCTGGAGTCTACTGTGCTGTGTTAATGTAGCTGGCATTTTTCAGGGTACTGTGAGGTCTGCTTATGATTGCTGCTAGGTTTTTTTTTTGGGTAGAATTGATCCTGCCACTGGATTCAGTGGAAGAAGCAGCAGATGACATTCCTCGTTCTGGGTATTTCCTCAGAACTTGAAAAGCATCTTACAAGTCAAGACTGTGGTGCCCAGTAGGACACAGCTAAGTGGCGATATGCTTTTGTTAGAACAATTAAACGGAACATTTAAAATACATCAGTCATCCTCTGGTCAGCCAGATCTGGCTGCCTTACATGATTTTTGTTGGTGCTGTTGAAGACAGTCTAGAAATTTTGTTAGCATTATAAATATAATCTGGGGCACCTATTTCATGCTTTATATGCATTTCTGAATACAGTATAACCCAGGGTATTGTTGCAGCACAAGCAGAATGAGGGTATCTCTGTTTTGACATGTATCCAGTAGAAGATGTTGGAATTCGCAGTAACCTATCCAAATATGAATCTACACTGATGTTTTCTATGGTGTGCAATCATATAAAGGTTTGTATATATCTGCAAAGTGTAATAGCGTACTTAATTGCTGCATAAACAGACCAGGCTTTGTGTGAAGCTATGTACTGAAGCTTTTCATTTGATAGAGAAAAGGCCACGCTTAACCTAGAGCAAACTGCTCCTGACTAGCTCATTGTTAGTGTTGAGGTGTTGAGCTTTCAGTTTTAAATAGAAGCATTCTCTCCTAATATGTAAACAGGATGAAAACTAGAGATTTGGGTTGTTTTTCTTGGTGAGGCACAAAGGTGAGTATATAATTATAATTGTGCTACATTATTTTAACTATTTAAAATGCCAGGTTCCCTGTCAATTTCAAAAAACAAAAATGCTGAAAGCTTGTTGTTTTTTTCCCCTCTTGTGATACAGATGTGACTTAATGATGTACAGCAATTATGTGCCTACAAGGGGTTATGTTTTATGAGAAACAAATCTTATTGTAACCCCCATGTGAAGCACACCCATGGGAAGTGGCTAGCACAGGCTTGTTCTTAGGCTGTATTTTCAGCAGAGCATCAGACAAAGTTCTAGCATAGACGCTTATGGCATCATATTCCATTTATCAGAATTTGTGTGAAATCTGGCTGCCTTGAGTTCAAACCTGTGATATTCTCTGGCTTCGATCGAATGTTAGTCTTGTAGATATCCAAAAGAAAAATGATCCTTAATTTTATAACGTCGCTATTATTTACGTGTGTCAAATTATATTTTGTGTAAATAATCAGTTGAATGCTAAGAATAATAGTCCCAATCTGGCAATTATAGATTTATTAGTACGGGATTCCAAAAATCCCGAATACAGCCTTTAAATTAAGAGGCAATGCGAATGTGTAGGCATAAATCTAATTGGGCATGTTGTGATTGGGTCAGGAAGTAAGGATACTGTTTTAAATGCTAGAGATGGATAGCACTGATGTTGTTAGGTGGTTTATATTCAGGAGTATATCCTAACTAAAGTCTGTGCTTCTGAGTATAAGAATTGGGTAAATTCTTGTTTTGCACACTGTGCCTCTGAAGAGGGAAGGAAAGGACTTGCATTCAGGGTATGCTTTTGTTTTCCTTTTTTTCACAAATTTACTGACATTGAATCTCATTTTCTCCTTGTGTATTGTTTAATTAGCCTTTTCTATTTCAGAGGTGTTCAGTAGTCAAAGACTTAACTAATATTAATTACGAAGAAAGCCTTGAAACTGATCTAATGCAAAACAGGTCCCTGTTAGCTTGTAGCTACTTTAGAAACATTCTCAGTAGAGACAGGACAGTAATGAACCTTCTTCAAAGCTTAGCAAGTGGCAGAATAATAGAATTTCATTTCTGTCCAGGCCTTTATTTGTGAACAAGCATGGCCAGTCTGTATGGTGACTTAATTCACTGTGCAAAAAATCTCAGGCACCTAATCATTTCATCCCAACTCATTGTAATGCAGATAGGATTATTGCATTAGAAATGTGATTTTAAATGGCCCGAGGCAGTAATTTGTCAGCATTTGGAAGGATTAACTCCATTAAAGTTTAGGCAACAGCAACCACTCTTTTGTATTGCATCACTGGTCACAATACCAAACGTTTAGCATAACTCATCTTACAGTCTTCTTACAATTGTATGTTTCCTGGCAAGTTAGGAAACCACAAGCTGCTTTACTTGCTCTGGAATTACAGCTGCTTACAGAGGTTCAGAGGAGACAAATGGATATGCCTTTGCCTCTGAATTAATGTAAACCCTTTTCGAGGAGAAGACAGAAGTCTTGCTGCTGTAATCCACAGTGTCCACATGTGAAATGATATAAATATTACTTTTAAGTTTGCAAGTGTTCCTGAGGTAAGGATGAGGATACTGTATATTAAAGACTGCTTTCTAGGAAGCTATAAAAACCGTTAGCTCTGCAGCTTTCTACATGGGATCAAAAAGGCTTGCCATTACTGTATGCCCTGGAAATTAGGAACAGACCTACGATTATATTTAGTGAATTGAGACTATGGTGTTTTCCCTACTGGAAAAGAAAATACTTCTAGATAATAGAGCTGTTGAGGCAGGAAGTATTGTTGTTTTATCTGAAGTAAATCTCTAGAGATAAGCAAAATTTTGATAAAATTCCGTTGGTGTGATACTTTTTTTTGACAGAGACTTGGCTGTGTATCTGAAAACATTTTGTTTAGAAATACAGTCAATGCTTAGTCTGTAGCCAGCCTCTTTGCACAAGGCTGTTAAGTGAAAAAGTGTAAAGCAACTTCCAGGTGGTTCATACATGCCATGAACACTGCACCAGTCTCTAACATCACCTTGTATCTTCAGATACCTCTAGGAAAACAAGGCTTAACTGTTGCAATATCCACAGCAATCTTGTGTAACAAGCATAGGATTTTAGTGTGTAATTTTGAAAGGGCAAGAGGAAGAAAGGTAGTCCATGCTGAATTCCCCAGGCAGTGTTTGGAAAAAAATGTCACACATTACCAGTGCAGGCCATCAGCATGTAATGGGATTCATGCCTGTGTCAGCAGATTATTAGAATGTTGCAGTGCTGTGGATCTAGGATTGAAAGACATTGCAGTTTTGCCGCATCAGCAGCACATAGCCTTTGACATCATATAATTGGGGTGCTTCCAAGCACTGAACTTGCAGCCTGCCACCACAATAAACTTGACTGTCACGCTCTACATAATGATGTAGTAGGAACTTCAGCATTTTGTGACATGTGGTCTGCATGTCAAAAGTGCGAGAGATGTTCTAAGTTAAATTGCTAGCTTAGATCTTAGCAGAGTGTCATGCTGTAGCTTGAGAGGCATGTACGCTAATAATGTGAGGAATACAAACATGTGGGCTTCCTCCCTGCCACTGGATAAATAATTCCTAGTCCACATTATCTGTTTCTGAAGCTGCAATTCATGAATTATCCCTGATTGCAGAGAAGTGGATTGCACATTTACTTTGAATTAAACAAGCTGTAGTATGTAACACCCTGATAAAGTAGTATCCCAAGACTGGAAAGCTCTATTCCATTATTGGACCAAATTTTGATTGTACTGTGACACTGATGGAAGTCACAACTAAGGTATTGCTCTTCTGAAAAGCAGCGGTAAGGCAATAACTGCGAGCAACCTGCTGCAGTCACACCTTGAAATGTTGCTTTTCTTTGGAAGCTTTAGCTTGCTTGTTCGATGAAACATTGCTATGTCTTTCAAATAGTTTCTGTTAACATGGGATGGTCATTGGAGCAAGGTTATCTTAGATGACCATATCATGGTTGCATCCTCAAATCCTCAGTGACTTATGTTGCCTGGTTTTATTTTCAATTGTCTTCTGTGCGACTGTCTTAGATTAAATCAGTTTAAAAATAAAAATAAAAAAACCTGGTTAAATCAGTTTAAAAATAAACTATGAGCATAAAAATAAATAACTATGAGCATAATGAAGCTAAGAACTGTTTGGATTCCTGGTTTTGAAACTTGAAATACATAATCAGGTGCCTTATTGGTGCAGTTGTAATATCTTGTAGCATCTACAATCAGAATATGCATCTGCCTATACTTCCACTCTTTAGATGATATTAGTAATGTTTTGATGATATTGTTTTTAAGGTTTCTCCAAGTAAACGTACAGATCAACACAAGACACTTAATAGGGCAGGGGAGTATTGACTAGACAGTTCTGATCTTGGGATGGAGGCTGTTCAAAAGAGACCCTGCCAGAAATGTCAAATATTGAAAATTCTTTTCCTTGTATAGCATGAGCTATTGCTGGTTAGTTATAAGAACAGCAAAGAAGTGGGGAGGGGGAATGAGGAGGTCTGCTCTGAACCTTGTCAGTCTATTGATTTATGTGGAATTGGCCCTGGTGAGGGGATTCTGACCAGCAAAATCAGCAGGATTTCATTTAAGGCACAGCTCTATCATAGACCTCTAACCAGGGAATACCTGCATGCATTTAAAGCAGCAGTCAGACATGCTGCTTGGGCTGAGCGGGGCTAAGACACCCTGGCCCCCTGGGGGCTTCCCAATGTGCCTTTTTCTCTTGTCCGTATGAAGGTCATAAGTTAGCATCTCTGCAAGTCTTCTGCGTGAATACATGGCGATTGCTCCATGCTTTAGTTCTTATCAAAATGATAGATAGTTCAAATGCTTTCAATAGTTCTGCTTTCTAATCTCAGATCCTTTTGAATGAAAGGCCAGGGAGTGACTAGATGTGCTATTACAACAGCAGATGTGAGGAGCCAGTGATCTCTGATGAGAAATGTACTGATGAGAGCAGCACAATGCATCCAACTGTAACTTCAGCTGTAAGTAGTACAGAATATAGGGATTACTTCTTAATTACTTTACAAAAGGTAAAGGAAAATATGATACCAGCTATACAAAATAATCAGTTCTAAGAAATTGATGTGTTCAGTTGCAGCTTGGATTTATTGCTGTGGTATCAGAATTCGATATAAATTACTTTAAATAATACAGGCTGTTAAAAGCTACTTGTCATTCCAGCATTGGTGTACTTAAAGTTTTAGTCTTCAACTGTGTTTACTTTTAGTTGTCACTAAAACCTGCTATTCTGTTCAATCTGTACTATTAAATCATATGATCTATGGTTGAATTTGCGTTTCATATATATTATAAAATATTCTGTTTTCTGGGAGGGAAGAAAAGATCTCAGTCTGAAGAAATCTTCAGACTGGTTTCCTCTTCTCGGCTTTCCCCTGAAACTGTGTTCAGTAGTAGTCTTTGTGCACAAAAAAAAGAAAAGATGTTCTGTTTTAAAGACTTGAGGGAACTGATGGAGTATTAAATTGGGCTTGGTTTACAATTCATGACAAAAGCAGAAGACTTTCTTCTTCTCAGAAGGAACCAGACACTTCTGGATTCACATAAGTAAATCCTGTGTTGGTATAAGAACTTTGTATTCCAACTTAAACTTGTGCCTTCCTATTAAAGTAGGGCTGAGTCTGCTCTCTTTGTTGCCCTACAAGTAAGGGAACTTAACTTACAGGCCCTGTGGAATCTGCTTTGTTAGTGGCTGGCCCACGATCTTATTCAATAGATTTGGTGATACAGGAGAAGTGTCAAATGCCTTTTTAAAATTAATGTATTCCAGCAAAAAAAATACTGCAAGCCAATGTGACTGTGATAATGGAAAACATTTTACATTTCTTCCTGGTGATGTGTCAGAGGAACTTACATGCTGGAGATCAGATATCTGCATCCAGTGCAATATGACTGATGTAAAGCATCCATCCAGCTCTAGTGTCTGTAGGAAAGTCTTAAATTTGGAATACAGCCTGTGTTTTGGCTTCCAACTTAATTTCAAGTTTTTTACAAGTGTGTTTTGACCTGCATATTTTGTGATCTATTAATAACAAACCTGTACTCTAACTTACATTTCACCATGCCCCCTAAATCACAAGCACTTTAAATGTGATCATTTATTTGCACCTGAGTATTCATAGCAGCTTCTCTGTTCCATGGGCTTGCACAGGAACAAAATTCTACTCACATGAATGCTTGGGGAAAAGCAAACGAAAGAGGACTTTGACACCCAGCACTGTAAATATTTTTTCTTTTTCTGAAGAAGGTATGAAAAATTCAGTAGTTTGGGGGTTTCAACTTTGTTCAGAACTGTCTGAGCAGACCTGCCTCAGCAGTGGAGTTTTCCCCAGATTGTCCATGTTTCATGCCCTCTTTCTCTCCCATCCTCAATTAACTGAAGATAAAGGAGGATTCAGGAATACAACCCCTCAATTTCTGTGCCCCCCATGTGGTTCTGTTGGGAATTGCCTGTTCCTTTTATCATAGGCATACTTCAAGATATGACAGATTCCTGCACTGCTGAAGAAGGTGGTTGCTCTGAAGTCCTTTGCTAAAGGTGGGACAGAACCTGGTGTTTGCATGCTTCTTTCCTGGCTCCTCTAGGAGTCACTTGGTCAAACTCCTGTCTTACCAAAGACACTGACTTGATTATGCTGAAGTTATTCAGGAGAGTGGGCTTCTGCTTTGTAACTGATAGCCTGAATGATTGTATGCTACTATTTTTCTGTGCCTCTTAGCTAAATGAACCTCTGACTTGCTAAGTGGCAAATGCTGAAAGAATTACCCATTAACTCTATCCACCTGATGGACTCCAGCAGAAAGCCTAGTGGGCAATAAGGCCGTCTTGGCTTTAAGTAGGCACTGAGCAGCAAGAATAGAAGTCATTACTCTTCATTTCTCTATTAGTTTCACTTCTCATTTAATAGTGCTGGGCAAAGAAAAACATTTAATATCCTATTCAGCAGCCAAGTGCACCAAATTGGGAGTTGTGACTTGTGTGTTTTCCTCTTTTCTAATGGTATCATTAAAATTTAACAAGTCCTCTAAATCATGTTAGTATTCCCAGGGTTAATATTGCTGAAATTGCTGGCAGCATTCCCACAGGAAGAGTTAGCAGTGGCTGAGGCTGTGTGGCTGGCATTTGTTGCTTGGAGGGAGGTGTTGGGACCAGAGAAGCCCTGGTACCAGAAAGGCACAATGAAGTCTTTGGTGACAGGGCATTTGCAATACACATACATATTCTTTCCTATTCACCTCTCCCTTTTCACTCCCTCCCCCCTCTTTCTCTCCCCACTAGTCCTAAAGCTGTCATTTCAGCTCATACTCATTAGATTTCTAATGGAAATTCTTGACAATAAGCCTGCATACATGCAAGCCTAGCAGGACAGCATGCTAGTGTGGTAGTTGGTCTGAGTGTCAGATTTAAGAGATTGTTAGACCATAGATGGCTTTACTGGAGGTCGAGAAGGCTAACAAAGTGGGAGATGCAATTAAAATGGTATTTGTTAGAAAGGAGTAGCTAGCTGTCTGGGCAGACTGAATGTGGGGAAATGATGGGTAGCTGGAAGGCCATTAGTGATGGCTTTGTAAGCAGTTCTGTAGCATGGGTGGTAAGCCTAAATCCAGAGCTGTTCTTTTAGCATGCTTAATAAGACTTCCTTTTTTTATCCTGTATGTCAAATCCATTTTTGAATAATGGATTTGACAAAACCTTTGTGGATTTTGGTTTAGATTTAGAGGTGGGAGAAAGAAATTGTGGTGGGTGGGGTAGGTAAGAGAAGAAACTGACTTAAGGGAGCTTTTGAGTACACTCCTATCACCATGAAAAATTATGCTCTGCAAGGTGTTGCAGAGTTGGTTTTTTTGTGAAGATATTTGATTCAGCGTTCCTGCAAAGAGGCTGTTTGAGGAATATGAGATGGAACAGGCAGCTCATTGAAATGCCCTCTCATTTTAAATGAACAGTTAGGATCTGGTTCTTGCAAGTTCTTGATGAGATCTCTGATATTAAAAAAAAAAAAATCAGAATTGATTTCCCTGCTGCAGTCATCTTTAATTGTTGGAGGTATTTGATCACATCTCTCCTTTAACCTTTTCTTGGCTGGTGAACTATTGGATGCTTGGCTTCAACATCATGAACAGATTTTAAAGTTGCAAGGAGTTGGGGTAGGTACTTAAAACAGATTGGCCAATACAGAATCACAGAATCATTTAGCTTGGAAAATACCTCTAGGATCATCTGGTCCAACCTTCATTGAATGTCTCCCTAACCCCTAGACCATGTCTCAAAGTGCCATGTTTTTTGAACACTTCCAGGGATGGTGACTTCACCACTTCCCTGGGCAGCCTGTTCCGATGGCTAACCACTCTTTCAGTAAAGAACTTCTTCCTGATATCCAATCTAAACCTTCTCTGGCGCAACTTGAGGCCATTACATCTCGTCTTATTAGCTACCTGGGAGAAGAGACCAGCACCAGCCTCACTACAACCTTTTAGGTAGCTGTAGAGAGCAATGAGGTCTCCTCTCAGCCTCCTCTTCTCCAAGCTAAACAATCCCAGTTCCCTCAGGCGCTCCTCATATGACACATTCTCCAGATCCCTCGCCAGCTTTGTTGCCCTCCTCTGCATCTGCTCCGGCACCTCAATGTCCTCCTTATACTGTGGCACCTAAAACTGGACACAGTACTTTAAGGTGCAGTCTCACAAGCGCCAAGTATAGGAGCACAATCACCTCCCTACTCCTGCTGATACAGGATAGTGTTTCTGATACAGGCCAGGATGCTGTTGGCCTTCTTGGCCACCTGGGCACACTGCTGGCTCATGTTCAGATACCTGTCCACCAGCACCCACAGGTTTTTTTCCACCAGGCAGCTTTCCAGCCACACTTCCCCAAGCCTGTAGCATTGCTGGGGGTTGTTGTGACCCAAGTGCAGGACCTGGCACTTGGCCTTGTTAAACCTCAAACTGGCCTCAGCCCATCGATCCAGTGTGTCCAGATCCCTTTGCAGAGCCTTCCTACCCTTGAGCAGATTGACACTTCTGCTAAATTTTGTCATCTGCAAATTTACTGAGGGAGGACATTTTGGTGTCCTAAAAGACATAAGCTGCTGTGAGAATAGGAAAGGCTCCCTACAAGAAGTATGGGGCTTTGAGAGGAAGAAGACAGGCTATGGAGACAGAAGTGAAGTAGGGAATGAAGTGTGCCTTCATTGGTTCAAGCAGCAAAAGAGCAGTGCTTCCATGGGAAAGGTGGCATTCTGGGGAAGCACTGAGAAGTGGTGATAAACCAGAGTTCTTTAAAATGCTGAGCTCACAGCCAGTGTCTTTAAAACTTACAGAAATAATTAATACGAAGGTTGTGTTTTGTTTTGGGTTGTTTATTTTTTTCATTTAAAAAGCCATCCCTATAACTTTTCATCTCTCAATCTCTCTCTCAGAACAGAAACCAGCAAGCATCCAGAAGAGTAGAAGGAAGTTAAACTGAAGTTACCTTTGGTTGAATGCACTTCAGTATTTCTCATTCTGAAATTAGGGTTTCCAAAGACTAAGCTACTGGTGTATCCTGTGATCTAAGGATGTGATTAGATTATTTCTTACAACAAATTAATTTGTTTCTATTTTGTTTGCCAGTGGCAAAGACCTGTATGTTCCATCCTGTGAATTTGAGACTTGGTATAAAATAGAGTCTCAACCTATTGCACTAATGGTTTCACCCACCATAGCAAGTAAATGATGTGCATTTTAGTGGATCAGCAATGGTTATGATTTCAGCCTGGCTTCTCCTTTCCTTGTGATGGTTTCTGAAGGAAAAAATTGTTTTGATTTCCAGATTAACTTGAATTCTTCTAGTGTTAACTAATTCTGTAGTGTTATTATACTGGACACTTTAAGGGCATGCTATGAAGTAGTAGTACTTGTTCCGAATACTTTAAAATCAGAATGCAAAAGTCTTAAGGTGTGAGAGGAGAGGTAAAGGTGAGAGGGTATACAAGAGGGCTGAATGCACTGGCACTGATGGCTCTAAATGAAGCACTTTACAGACTGAAGTGCTTTAAATTGTCAACTGCCTTTGTCAGTCCTTGTTACTTAGTATTTTCTAGCTTTGTCTGCCGCTGTCTTGCCTGTTTAATATTCCACTGAAGTATAACAAGAGCTGAAACATCCAAGATGCCGGTATCCTCTAGGAGTCAGGTCTACTGATGTTAATACTTGTGTTAGCTGTTTATAAGCAATGAGCTAAACAGGGGTATAAAGAGAAGGAGAAGAAGGAAAACTGTTGTGACTTCTAATTTGCTGTTCTTTTTATCAGCGAAGGAAATAAATTCTGTCCCTTTCCTACTCCAAACGCATGCACTTTGGGTAATAGGAATCATTTCAGTAAGCACACGCTGCTAAGGCCCAGATAAGGGCTATTTCTGTGCCTGAAATATCAAGGACCAGTGTGCGTTATGTGGGAAGCTGGTGCGGAATCATGCTGCTGAGGAAGCAGTGTGTAGTAATGCGCATGGGTGACACTGATAAATGGTTCCTCTAAGCAAGCATCTGCAGCAAATTGTCAGACTGAGACTTCCCAGCATACCCTAGACCTCTGCATGAATGAGATCTCTGTTGTGCCATTATTTACCCACCTCCATGTGAAATGAGAGGATAGGATTCATAGCTTCAGTGCAGCTTTTATGAGTCTGCTCTCTTTATGTACATATGTGTATATATTTTTTTCTGCAGCAATGGCTGCGGAACTCCCAGTGTCCTCTCATTAGTTAGCTGTACAGCTTTTTGAAATGGGACAAAATGGCTTTCAGGATAAAGGACAGGTTTTTTTCTTTTGGAAATGTAAAATGAAATGTGTTCTATGTATTCCATATTTTTTTTGACCAGACACATGTATAATTAACGTAAGTAATAAGCATGGTTTAGTAGTGTTTGTTTTGTTCTGGTTGTTTTAGTAGATGTTGTGGTGGCTGGGAAGGAAAAGGGGAAGGTCTTGGATTTTTTTTCTTTTCCTTTTTGAAGAATCATAATTACTGTCTTCAAAAGGCAGTGACACAGTCTGCAAATCTATTTTACACTGAAGTAAAGCCTCTCATCTTTTTCTTGTTACCCCTTGAACATCACTGATGCATGAACAGAGTAGGATTTGCTCTTTGCCTTTCTTCAATATGGTATGTGTGTTCTCTTTTTTTGAACTCCTTTGAGGTGATTTCCTGGAAACACTTGCCACTGAAACTGCAACTCTGGCAATTTAAGCTTTGATTCAAAGGTCTCTTTGAGATCAGGGTAGGATATTTGGCCAACCTAGGGAAAAAAAAGTTTGGGAGTTAGCATATACTCCCAGTACATAAAGATCCAGGAAGGTTCCCTGCCCTTAATTCCAGCCAATACATCAAACCTTAGCGCTCTGAGAAATGAACTTCTGTAGGTTTAGCTGTAAGGATATGAGATGGTAACCTCTGACAGAGTAGCAGAAAGGTAATGCTGTCAGGGCAGAAGGACTTAAAATGCACACACAACTTAGCTACCAGATTACACTAACAAGCACCTTAGCTGAAGTTTGCCTTCACTGGCGATGTAAATAAATCTGAAACGGAGTTTGGTTGCAGCTGAGGTGAGGATATATGTCCTGTCCCACCACCCTGCTGTGATGTCAATAGCTGTCCACAGCTGTCTGCTCCACCCTGCTGCTGTAGCTCTCTTAAATTGTTGCTTGACTATTGGAGCCCTTAGCTTCTTGCTATGTTAGCCTTTGCCCTCAGGCTCTTTCTGTCTTGCTGGCTTTTTACAAAAAGCTTTAATATTTGCTCCTTATGTGGAATGGGACTTCCCCACAGAAGTTGCTATAGGAAAAGACCATTTCTAATCACTCAGTGGAAGAGGATGAATGCTCCCAGAGGCAGAGTCAAGTGATTTGTAACACTTAGATGCTCATGGAAGTCACAGGACTTCACATAGCTGCAAATATTCACATCAATGTGCCCATTATTGGAATATGCAGGTAGATCTGGTCTCAGTAGAATGCCTGTTTCTTCTGTTTTTACAGCTGAGGAGATGGAGAGCAACCTGGTGGACTAATTAGTTGCATAAAACTGAGTCCAGTTTTCTTACATGCTTGTGCTCTTGTCTAGTGGGCTTTTTCCTTTCTTGCTAATGTTGCCCATCTCATTCTGCTGCAGCTCTTGTGTGCTGGCTTAGCATTGGCCCTTCTGACTCTGCAGAAAGTAAGAAGGGAGTTGTAGTTTGCATTTCAAAGCTGTTGGCCTAAAAAGGATTGGAATATGGCAGTTGAATATATAGTAACTAATCAACCAGTTATGACAAAGTCTTTTAGAAAGACCTTGACTTCTGATTCTCTGGTACTAGAAGCTGGCTGTTAGTTTAACAAAAAAAAAGGAATTGCTAATGGGGTTGGGTGTGTTTTGTAATTTTTTTTTCAAAAGAATGTTTATTAATTCTTTTCCTCCTACCTTGGACAGTTCATATCTATGAATAATTTAATTGTCCTTGGCTGTCTGCTGTTGTGAATGGCATGCTGTAAGGCATTCTGTATTCATGTGGTATTTGTTAATGTTTTTGTATGCTGTGTGCCTCTCTGCCTTTCCAGAGATCAAATGGATCATGCAAGGCTTGACAACATATAAATGCTATTAAACTGTATCTGAAAGAACAGAAAGGAGGCTTTTGTCATTTCATTAGTTAGAACATTAATTGGAGTAGATTGTTCAGTGTTTTTCTTGCCAGTGGAGAAGCAAATGTTTATGTGAAAGCATTTTTCTACTTTTTGAAAAGTTTGTCTTGAGAATGTCTAGAATTTATAATAAACAATTTGTACTGGCTTACACAATGTCTCAAATGTGTTCCCTCTGTTACCTATCCCTAGACATTCTTTGTTACTGTAACTATTCACAAGGTTTAAACTGCAGAAATACCAGTTTTTAGATTGTAATTCTCTTCTTCATTGAGGATTGTATTGCTTTAACCGCTTGTCATTGATGCTTGTCAAAGAAATGGATCTGTAACACTTCTGTTTACATCCTTTCTGATCCAAACATGCATTGTTATTGATATTCCAAAAATTTATTTGGATCCTCTCTGTAATCCTCATGAGCCTCAGGTTAAGACCCTGAGAACAGTAGGCAGAAAGCACACCCCAGCTACTCTCTCGGCTGCAGTTTTGCCAGGTGAATGGGAAACCAGGCTCATGCTTTACAGCAGTTCCATAGAGTGATCTCAGGGATGAATGCCCCTTTTGAGAAAGCTTCATCTTTCAGAAAAAAATGCTAAGAACAAGAAATAATAATATTTGCTATCATGAGTAAATCATTTAATGCCTGCTTTCCTGCTGGCTGTTACACTAATGGTAACTTTGTAAGGTAATGTGAAATTTTTCATCATCAACAATTAAAGAATGTTTGAGTGTATGCTGCTGCTCTAACAGCCTCCACTTTTGTAGATATTTTGGCCAAGTTTTTCAAAGCTGTTTGTCTCCTTGTGTTTCTTGTGGTGCCTACCAGAGTTCAGTACGTGTTGCTAGGCTTCATAAAAATGTTACATAGCCCTGTAGGCAGCAGAAGGTCTTTTGAAGTGCTTCTGGTGGTGGGTGCACCTAATGCAGAGGAATAGCTTTCTGTAAAGCTGTCCTCACTGTTGCTGGATGGCAGGATTACAGGTACATGCTTGCTTTGTGTGGTCAATGCCTTGTCCGGTCCTGTAGGTCTTGTTTCTGGATGTCAGCCAAGTGGCTGTGGGTTCTGATACTGGGCATCAGTGCTGCAAGGTCTCTTGAGGCAGGCTTGTTTGGAGACACTATTCTTACTCTGGGCAGCACTGGATGTGCTCCCTCTTTGTCTGTGGAAAGGCTTGCTAAGCTGCCTTTAATTTGAACCATCTGTGGCAACCTGCATGCTCTGTTATAAAACTGTTTCTATGTCAGACCTCCAGCAGCATGCTCTGACTAAGCTGGAGACCAGCATGGGAATTCAAATAGAAAATCCACTGGAAACATATTTCAGTGCATGTAACTGGAAAATAATTATGTTCATTGTAAACTTTACATCCTGCACCAAACTTTATCTTTGTTCTTATTCTGGCAACTGTAGTGACTTTGAAATTACAGGGTGTAAAATGAGGGTGAAATGTATGTGTAGGTGTTCCAGCATTTGTTAGAGGCCTCCCCTGTGTTGGGTGAAGCAGTTTGGGAGTTTGTGCTTCCCTTCATTATTGTCTGTTGAAGGATCCTGTCAGGCAGTCTGAGGCTTGTTAGAGCATCCAGAACATGGAGTTGCTAATTGGCTACAGCCCTGTGCTTTCTTCATATACTGCTACTTCTCTTCCTGTAACCAGCAAACACACTGTACACCTCTTTCCTTTAAAAAACCTTCCGTGTTGTTTTAACCTCTCTACCCCATTTTCTGCTTTGGATAATTTCTTTTCCCTAACTAATGACTCACCTGGATAGGACTGCTGCTGGCTCTGATTATAGCAATTAACTCTAACCCTAAGGAAATGGCTTACTGTGTTGCCTGGCAGCCAGGGTCTGCAGGAGCCGGTAAAACAGAAGGGATCAGACTCCACTTTTCCTTCATTTTAATCTTGTTATCGATTAGCAAGGAAAGCAACTTACTATGAAGGATCTTGTCAATTTTCAGGTTGGTTATTTCAGTATCTATTGACTTGATTTTTCAGAGTTGTTGTGAATGCCTTATAACTTCTCACAAACTGCAAGGGCTTTGGTGGTTCTTTAAACAGGGCTTCTTAAACCTGACTTAAAGGAATAGAGAACTACAACTGGAATCGATGTCATAACAATTTTTTTTCTTCTGCATGTTAGATTTAATTTTTATAATGGTGTTTAGCCAAGCCTTAGTATTATGTTTTACTATTATGTTGAAAAAGAATAATGAAAACACAGTTTTAAGTGAAGTTACGACCTTGGGAATACATTACTGTATTTAGCAAGCTTGCTCACATGTTAATAACTAAAAGCAGATGTGTAAGCAAGAGTTTTGAACATTGAATAAAATGGGAGTGAGCCATGCATACATGGGTATCTCAAAGCAGGCCTCACTGTGTACCACGTGTTAATCAAAGAGCACCTCTCAACTAACATCAGAAGTGATAATGTGAACAAGCTGTCTGAATGGGGGTGACATGGCACAAATCCTTATAGGGCTAACCACAGCCCGCTGAATTGGCTGTGTGAGTGGAAAGGTAGATCAGCCTACAAACAAACACAGGGCTAATAAAGATACAATTTGGTCTTGTACCCACACTTGCCCCTTTTGATTGCTTTTACTAAATGTCAGCACTGATGGAAAAATCAAACCAAACTCAATGATCCAGTTCTCTTGAATTGGAAAGGTGTATAGTATGCCGGTGCAGCTGCCCTTGGCTGGAGTGCTGCCAGGCTTAATGGTAGATATTTTAGATTGGAAGGGACTCCTGGAAGTTACCTAGTCCAGCCTCTTCTTCAAAGCAGGGTGGACTTCTGTGGTCAGATCATCTTGTTCTGGAGCTCATGCAGTAAAATGATGAGCACCTCAAAGGCCAGAGATTGTACTAGCCTCTTTGGGCCTCTGTTGCCTTGTTTCTGCAGTCCTGTCTTCTCAAGTGCACATTCTTGCCCCATTTCTTGTGCCAGCACTTTTCTGACTTTGTTGTGAACTTAAGGAGCTAACCTTGTAAAACCAATGTCTTCTCCAAACTCCTGGTACGAGCAAAAAGGGGACTCAATGCATGAAATGTTACTTGGTAAATCAGACCTTGTTTCACCTATGTTCTCTTTCAGTCCGGAGGTATATATGTTTTCTAGAGCCAAATATCTACATGCAGCTGAGTGACTAAGACATGAACTGCTCATCTGACATCAGAATATTTGTAAACACTGTGACTAAATATAGCCACAGGCAAATGATTCTCCCCGCAGTTTAACTGCATGATGAAAAAATGTAACTACAGAGGAAGAAGCCAGCCTTTTCATATACTGCAGTCTTGGTTATTACATATCTATTAGCATTCTTCTTTTTTTTTAGTAGGTGATAGAAAAATGGGCAGAGGTACCAATTTAAGCGAATGCCTACCCTTAGAATCAGTCTGAAGGCATGGGCCCTGATGAGATGCACCCAAGAGTGTTGAGAGAACTGGCTGATGTTGTTGCTCTACCACTCTCCCATCGTTTTCAGAAGATCGTGGCAAATGGGAGAGGTACCTGAGGACTGGAGGAAATAAAATGTCACTCTAGCCTTCAAAAAGGGCAAGAAGGAAGATCCAGCAAACTGCAGACCAGTCAGCCTCACCTCCATCCCTGGAAAAATGGAGCGGCTCATTCTGGAGGTCATCTCTGAGCACATGGAAGACAAGAAGGTTATCAGGAGTATTCAGCATGGATTTACCAAGGGGAAATCATGCTTGACTAATCTGATGGCATTCTACAATGTCGTGACTGAATGGGTAGATGGAGGGAGACCAGTGGATGTAATCTACATTGACCTTAACAAGGCATTTGACACGGTTTCCCATAACATCCTCGTGAGCAAGCTCAGGAAGTGTGAGGCAGAAGAACAGATGGTGAGATGGATTAAGAACTGGCTAT
>VZZY01017663.1:101396-298909 GCA_013400335.1 Eurystomus gularis
GGGGGGGGGGGAAGGAGGGGACCAACCCCAAAATGTAATGAAGTCATAATGAAATAATGGGATACCAGGCTGTGAAAGGCTAGTACATCATTGTTTATCTTCTTAGACTAGTTTATTAGTATCTTTTTGTGTGCTCTAATAGGTTGCAATGTACTGGGAGTTAGTAGTGTATTTATGCTGCCAGCAAGGTATTTAGCTACTGATCTAGCTGAGTAGCAAGTTTCTTTGAGCAGAAGGACCAGCTAAATTCGGGACTCTTTCTAGCTGGCAGGTCAATAACACAGCTCTGTTTCTCTCTGGCAAGGTAAATTTTCCCAGCCTCATGCTGTTTTTCTTTAGTGGAGCATGCAGCAGATGGATTTGAATCACAAGGTTGGCTGATGTACAGATACATAGATGGTATATAGAATCTTGTACAGCGCCAGATATGTGTCTGTTTAGGAGAATTTAAACTTGGTGCGGAGAATAATACTGACTGGAGGAAAACAGAATGAGTAGTTTTTTCGGAGAGTAATACTGACTGGAGGAAAACAGAATGAGTAGTTCTTTTGGATAGACTTTGTCAACTGCAAATGGAGACTTTTCTCTGGCTTTTTGAGTAGATAAATCACTTCTTCAATCACAACAGAGTTTCTCTGATGCAGTGGTTCAAACTATTATGATTAGTGCTTGTTACTACTTACCTTTACATGTGAATTAAATCAGAAACCCTCAGATGGAGTGATGATTTGTCATCAGCAGTCTGTTTCTGAGTGTTATGCACAATATTTGTTTGATAGCTGCTGTTTTGTAGCATTAGGAAGACTTGCTGTTGCAAAGAGACCATATTGCTTTCTGCTCTTGTAAAGTGTCACCAGTTGAACGTCAGATTGCACTTTGACAGTTTATGTGAAAGTTTGGGTTGTGTCTGAATTTTCCATGGGCTAGTGGCTGTTCAGCCCCTTTCTGGCTCTCAGTGAAAGTGGGCAAGTGAGAAGTTTTCAGTGGCAGAATGTGAAATACAGCACATGACTGAGGCCTTTGCAAGTCAGGACTTGACCTTGTGCTGTACTTACACAGTAGTCAGATACTGGAATAGGCTGCCCAGGGAGGTGGTTGAGTCACCATCTCTGAATGTGTTTAAGGGTCATTTAGATGTGGTGTTGGGGGATATGGTTTAGGGGAGAACTTTGTAGTAGGGTTGATGGTTGGACTTGATGATCCCAAGGGTCTTTTCCAACCTGAATAATTCTGTGATTAGAGTGACATTCACAGAGGGCTATTAACTTACGCCTACATTCTTCTGAAATCTTCTTTTTTTGAACTGGCATAACTGACAAAATTTGTATGTTTCTTATGTGTATTCAGACTTCCACTATATGCCTCCTAACCCATGGCCATTGCTGAGCTTTCAAACTCGTCTGATTCCAATAATGTTTCTCCTTTCATTTGCTTGCCATTAAAAAAATCAGTATTTGCTCACACCTCCCCAGCTTTGAAAGCTGAAGTTCACCAGTGTGAGCTATGAACCCTTCTGCTGTCTGTCAAACACAGTAGGGCATTAATTAAAGGGAAATGACAGACTCCTTAACAAGTTGTTATGTTTTCAAGGCCAAGCTTAATGTTAGCTAGTGTGTTACATGAGATTGCTATAATAGGGCAGGTTAGGAGTAGAAAAAAATAAAGCTCATTGAAATTGTTTATGAAAGTTCATACACAATGTCATATTTTTCTTGATTCATTAGTACTGGTTGAGTTGTCCCCTGCTTTGTTTTACTTATTCACGCCTCTCAGACTCCATCATGTTGGCTGTTGTATTTCATTATTTGCACCTCACACTAAATGCTAAGTATCTGTGGAAAGCAGGGTCCTATTACGGTGTGCAGTGTGTACACAGAAGAAAGGACAGCTCTCTGCACTTAAACAATAGCAACAACATTTAAGCAGAAAGCCTGAGGGTGTCACTGAATATTTATTCTTTTGCTTGTAGCATGGGAATACTGATTAATCATGTTACATCAGTAGTCATCCACCAAGAGAGCTTTCTGTTCTAAAAGATTAGGATTAGATTTCCAACACTTCTAAATGCTATGTAGCCCCAGAAAAGGGGTTGCCAAAGCCAGGATATATTTCCACAGCATGCAAGAAGACCTGTAGAAGGATTTTTAGTACTGAGGCCCTGAGATGGAGATGCAAGTTTCATAGACTTGCCATGTAACTCTCTGCAAATTCCAATACCTGGGTTTCACTGTGTGAAATACTACAAGCAAAGGACCCATTATACAAGGGCCACAAGAAACTTTAGCAGTTTTGTTTTCCATGGAAATCTTCAGGTAAAAGGTGTTGTAAAACTTCAATGTGCTGTGGTTAAACAGTATTATCACTCTAACTTATAACCACAATTTATAATGGTGTAAATGGATTTGATGAAGTCACTGTGAATAATTTGACATAGTAATAAAAAATAAATTTTAAGTTGCAATTTGTAAACACAGCTACTTTTTCTATCTCACTTCCTTCTACAGTAAAAGGAGAATATGCTGTTACACAGAGAGAAACTTAGCCCAAGTGCCTGAATTCTAAGTGGGCAAGGTATTGGAGAGAAAGAAAATGTTTCCTTGAACATCTCCATTCCTTTTTCTCTTCCTTTAGGCAGCTGCTTTTATGACCATATGGAAATTTTACCCTGCAAGGGTTATTCACCACCTGGGTTGTTAGAAAACTGTTACTTTAAGGATGTTTTTACTGAAGGGCAAAAGGAGGTGACTTTGGTAAATAGCCTATTATTCTAGGTCTTGCATTTTTCACCCTCCCCTATGCTTAGTGCTCTCCTCTGTAGACACAGGTGGGAAGAAGCAGTTGGACTGAGAAATCAAAAGCAATGAAATGCTATTGCAGGTTGTTACCTTGCTTTCAGATTAGCTAAAAGTGGCAACACAATCAAACCCTTGTTTTTATATTGTGACAGCCTTTATCTAGGGATTGTTCTTCAGTAAGTGGTCAGTGTATATGGCTATGGCTCTGATCCCGCAAGCAGTTGCTCTGGCAGGCTGATTCTGTGCCAAGGTACCTGCAAAGGTCAGTAATGGTTCCTGGGTGTAGGTAAGTGGTTCTCATGCTCTAAGTGTGACTGCCAGCTTGACATGCCAGCAAGCACCTTATCTGGCCTTTCCCCTTCCTTACTGTGGTGCCTGGAACTTTCACAATTAGCACTGGCTTGGAGCTAGCTGTAATGTATGGGCTTCCCCATGAAGCACTGCAAGGCTGGTCTGTATCCACGTACGTATGCCAACTCGGTACCTTGTGTTCAGAGGCAGCATAGTGTTGTGGCATCTGTTTTGTCATTTGGTACATCAGCAAGGTACATGGTGTATGTGGTATTTGTATGACTCTAATGCACAAGACCCCTCTCCTGCTTCTTGCTTTTGTGTGAACCAGTACATGTCACTTCAGCTAAATCCTGTAGTCCGTGGTCATAGGAGCATGACTCTCTTCAGTCTTTTAAAATCCATAGTAGGATGACTGTGTGAGGAAAGCCTTGATTTGTGATTCAGAACAGTTTGTCTAGACTCAGCCACAGCTAGGCTCTTAATTCTGTGGTCACTTGGGCTACAGCAAAATGAGTGGAAATCGTTATTCCACTTTTTTTTGACACATCCTGATCCCAGTGAAAGTGTGTAATGTGCAAGGCAGCAGGGAGCACAGAGTGCTCTCAGCTTCAGCTGATTCTGTCATCAATGGTGTCATGTAATTACATCAGATTTCAATATTCAGAACTGCTGGATTTTCTGTGTGCGTTTCTTTTAAATACCTACAAAATAGAGCCTTTTTTTGCTTGAAATCAGCACTGTGCTGAGCAAAACACCTAGTCTGCTGTTAAAATATCTGGAGAAATTCTTATGGCTTCAAAATAAGTTTTGCTTGGATGGGAATATCAGCATTTACTCTGCATAAAGTGAAGAAGCTGTAAAATAAATACTTTGGAGTAAAGGACACATGATCAGGGGATGAGCTGCCTTTGCTTGTGCTGTTTAAAAGACTGTTTCAGATGCAATATTTTATCTGTGTTGAAAACAGCATTAAGTGTTTTATTGCTGTTATGGTGTGGGCAGTAGTGGAAAGGTATTACAGATTGGTAGAAGTGAGCTTTGACTTGCTGTGAATCGCTAATCAGGTGTTGAGTGCAGGACTAAATATGAACACTTTTCAGGACACCAAGCACTTATAAATTCTGCCTTAGATCTCTGTAAAGGTACTTGGCATGGAGAAGGTAGAAATAGTTACCTGGGTAGGCACGCATTTGAAAAGGATTTGTTGATCTGAAAGGCAGTTCCTAATCAGGCCCACTGGTGAGATAAACTAGTGCAAATGCAACTGTATGTCAGTAATACTGAACAAACACTGTTTTCTTGGTGTTTGAAAGGGCTAGATGGTAAAACTGCACACACACCACTCTTCCAATCTTCCCTAACTAGTAGAAGTGCCACCTAGCAAGCCCCTTAGTGGAAGGCTGAGCCCAGCTGGAAGGTAAATACCTAACCACTTGCTTTGCCCCACCTCCAGCAGGGTAAGGATGAGAATCAAAGAGCGAAAGCAAGGCAAAGACCCTCTTGGGTTGAGATAAAGGCAGTTTAAGCAAAGGGAAAAAAGACCCTTTCACCTTCCCCCAGAAAAACAAGTGAGGCAAAAGCAGTCACTCACTACTAGCAGACCAATGCACAGCCAGTCTCTAAGCATCAGCTACTTCAGAAAACCTCCCTCCCTGAGCATGATGTTATATGGTCTGGAACATCCCTTTGGTCATTTGAGGTTGGCTGTCCTGGGGCTGTGTCCCCTCCTAACCTCTTGCCCACCCCCAGCCTCCTCACTAGGATGGCAGAGTGAGAAACAGAAAGCCTTGGGGCTGCACAGCTATAGCTAAAATGTTGGTGTGTTATCAACACTGGTTTTGGTCAGCCATCTAAAATACATAAGCTGCTGTGAAGAAAAGTATCTCCACTCCAGCTAAATTAGTACACTCTCCCAGTTAATAGGTTGAACACTGGATTTCAGAGTGCTGTAACCTTATGGTTTAGCTGAAACCTATCTTGGGAAGAAGGAAAAAGCTTCATCAGCCAAGATGGCCGGCCTGTCCAAAGCCTGTCACTGTTAAGAACCCAATTCTCCCTTTTCCTTGTATGACTGGTTTGGGTTTTTGTTTGTTTGTTTTCATTTAAGTTAGCAAAACAGAGAGGATATTATGTACCAAATGCTTGAACAGATGTAGGAGATGGAGAGAAAAGGGTGCAAGGCTTTTTATGTTGTAGGATTTGGGGTTTTTTTGTTGCTTGTGTGTACAGACTGCAGGTACATGGTTTGTACAGAAACTAAAGGCAGAAAGTCCATCTCCCATCTTTCTCATCTTCTCTTTCAAATAGTTTGTGACTTACCCTTTAGTTCTTCCTTACTTAAGTCTTGTAATCCAAGTACCTCATATCACATTTGTAACCCTCACTGTTGAATGGCAACTGAAGAACTTTTGTACAGATGGGTTTCTTAAACTGTCCATCTGCTCAGATACTGCTACTTATGGAAGAAATAAGGCATATAAACACCTGTATTTGAAGGCACGATTTGATTTTTATCACCAAAACAGGTAGAAGTAAAAAAAAAAAGGACAAAGTCCACACTCAATTAACCTACTGATCCTAAGCTGCTTAAAGCATCTATTTTGGGTGAAGTTCTACACCCACTCTTGTTTTAGTCCTAAACTTGAAGAATGTCTGAATAACAAAACTACAGTTTCTCTTCTTCCTGATAACAGAACTAGCTGTAACTGCACAGAAAATACTGAGTATGTCTGTGGGCTTTCTCAACATGCAAAATAATCCTAAACTATAGTCTGCTTTTAAAAACATCACATGCTATTACTGGAGAGTCTATGTTCTTTAGGATAAACAAGAGGGCGTAGGAAAGGAAGAAAAGGGTCAAATTGCCTACAGCAAGTCTTATGCTTTAGGTAGTGATGGACTGTCAGGTTGTCAAAACACAGACAGACGCTTCTGAACAACATGGCATCAGAATGAATGAACAGTGTTCTGCTTTTCCAGCCTCCTTCCACCCTTGTCGCATTATTAGCTGCATTGCATAATTTGTGTGTGAAACATTTTATAAAGTCAGTATGGTGCTTGTCAAACTACCTGTCATTATCTGCCTTGTAAAGCAGTTATTCTGTGTGCTCCTGCTTTGGTCTGCTCTCTTCCCCTAGGGAGACCCAGCGCAGCCAACTTGGATTTTGGTTTCAACTGCTGCCTAAAATTGCCCCTTCCAAAAGTTGTTGATTGACTTTTGGTGGGAGCATCATTTCTATAGTTGGAGATATATCTATCTATAAACTAAGATTTAGGTGCTTTTGGACCAGTGAGAGCATGCTGGTCACATCGTCCTCTTCACTTGAATGAGTATTAACTTCATTGAGTTAATAGTGCTGACACGAGAGGTGAATCTCTTCATTGATTTTGTATGTCCCTTTTAAATTTTGTTTTATTTTTTTCTTTAATTTTTTTCAGTTTTCTTTTAAAAGAAGTACTGTATATTTTTGCTTATAAACGTGTATTTTATGTTTTTGGGCTTATTAGGAAATCTTGTTGAACGTTTCACTTCTAAAAAGTATTTCTACTCATGCTTGCAAAAACATTTTCCTCACTTAAATTTTGTAAGATCAAATTTTTATCTTACAAAATTAGCAAGTGACAGTTGAGAACTCCCCACATTCTTTCACGTGTCAGGTTGTATACGTGGAGGAAATGGATGGGAAATGCTGGGAGGTTTTACTGCTGTTGAAAGTTAGGTGGAATGGACCTGTGGATGGGTCAGAATGTTTTGTTTTTCTTATTGGCTTCATGTTCCAGAGGCAGAACCTGGTCCATGTGTGTCTCTGCCCTCACCCAGGTGGTCATGGTTGGGGTTGTGGGTGATGCCAGGACTATATTAACCAGGAGCTGATCAGTTGGAAGAGCTTCCTGTTGGGTGTGGCTTCTGCTGGGGCTGCTTGCATCTTGCAGAGTTCTTTCAGTGGTGTCCTTCCATGTGAAGGGCCACTGAGGGAGTCATCTCTGTCTGTTGTGTCCAGTGGGTGATGCTGGCACCACAGTGGGCATTGAAGGAGCTGGGCCCACAGGAACCTATGGCAGGACTATCTGAAAGAAGACTTCTGAGGGGATGTTGCTGAGTTCAGCGTTGGCCTGTGTGATCAGGCAACTGATGGCAGCATAAAATGGTGATGATGGCTGAACCAGCACGACAGTGGTACAGGGAGTTTTCAGCTGCAGGTTTGCTGTGCTGGCCTCTGCCCAGATTGCTGTGGCCCAGACTAAGCTCTGGCTCTGTTTGCTATAGGTAAAAATAGACAAGCCTTGCTTGTGGTACAGTCTCCATAGTAATCAAGGAACTGTATTTGATCTTGTTGGGTAACTAGTCTACTAGGTTGTAAGTGAGCTGGTTGTTGCTTATGAACCCCCACAAGGAACTGAGCAGTTGGGGCTGGTTCTTGCCTTGCACTGCTACAGAACTAGTGTTTTCTTTGTCTGTTGCAGAGCAACTTGTCAAGGTAATTCACAATTGGGTGTGCAGTCCTCAATATTATGAACAAAACCAGAATATTAAAGTTCAGGTACAGGTGTTCTTGAGAGTAAAACCTAGTTACAGTAAACCTCTCAAGTGAAAACAAAGACTGGAAGAGGCTTTTCTAGACCTGCTAAAATCAGTTTATGGAAGTGACCTATTCCTCTAAGTGCTGCCCTTGGTCTTTCAAGAACATTTACTAGTCTTTTCTAGCAGCGAATTCATCTTGTAACTAACATTTTCTCTTGCTAGCGTGTGACATTTCTGTGTTAGTGTGGTTCAGTTCCAATTCTCTCCTATAGACAGGATGATTTTCTTGGCAATCTGTAATATGTTGAAGCATGCAGTGAGGGACTATTTTTGGCCAGTGATAAAATGACAATGATAGCACATAATTGCTGAAAACAATTTTGAATTTTATTAATGAGATACTCCAAACAACATCTTGTAGACTATTGTCTCAGTTAACAGCCAATTCGTAAGAGTTAAGTGTTGTGTAATTTGCATTTATTTCCCCTATTTATATTGAAATGACACTTGCTGTCCATAATTACCCATCCTCCAAATACGAGTTGTTCCTTTTTAGTTGCTATTTTCCTTAAAAGAAGTGGAAATAAACACACAATTTAGAGTTGTATTGATTAGCCTCATCCAGAGTGTAAGTAGAGTTTTTACTATGCATCTGTTTTGCTACATTTTGGGAAGATTAGCTGCAGGCACTGAGAACAACTTCATTAAGATTAAAAAAGTGCTAAGGCTGAACACAAGGAAGTGTGGGGGTTTTTAATTTTTTTTAGTTAGTTTTTAAATAGCATGGAATTGTGGTAGGGATCTCTCTGGTCTTGATCCAGCAAATTTAACTTTGTCTATTGTGCTATTGTTGGAACTATTTAGAGTAAAAAATGGTTAAAGAATGTTCTGTAAAGAAAATGAAGGGAACAAGTCTTAGCAGAGGGGAGAATTCTGAATTGTCATGTTGATTTAGGGTGTGGTTTGGCCCTACTCATGGGAGGGACAAGCAAGTGTGAGTGACAGTTACAGTGAGGTTGTTGGGAGTTCTTAACCTGGTTGCTTGCATATAAGGTAAAGTCAAGAACACCTAAGTCTCAGATCTGTCAAGGAATAAAAATTGTTCTCCATATAATGAACAATTTCTCCCCAAACTTGTAGTGACCTTAATTTGAGGGTGCGGCAGAGGGATAACTGGTGCTGGTTCTTCACATGTGTCCTGATTTCAGGTAGTAGGGGGCATCAGCAACCCTTACCCCGCTTTTTCTTCCCTTATGCCTTCCTTGCAGCGAAGGTATGGCTGTACCATCTTCAGGGTGGCTTGGTCTGAATTGGTATGTGAAATGATTCTCAGTGATAATGAATTCAGCTCAGCTGAGTATACTCTTGTCAGCTAGCCCTGCTTTGGGAAGGAAGTTGGATCTGAGGCTTCCTGAGGCCCGTTTCAGTCTGAGGGGTTTTGTGATCCTATTATGTGATTTATTACTGTTCCTCAGATTAGATTTTGCATCACTAGAATGTGGGGGTAAAGCATGCATTATCCTACCAGGTTATAATTAATGCTTCTCTTTTGGTAGCAATGCTTGAGGAAGTTTATTTTGGGTTGAAGTCCTAGTGGTCAGCTGGGATCAGAACACAAGGAAAAGCAGTTCTCCTCCAGCAGATCAGTAGAGGAGGCTTTTATGTCCATAATTTCTTCACATAAATATTTCAAAATATTGATGTGAGGAAATATGGTCTATCGTAGAAAAACTGAAGGAAGATTAACATTTCCACTATTTTTAGCTTTGTTCATCAATACTGTTTGTATCAGGATAGAGGAAACATTGAGGTAAACTTACTGTTTTAGACTAACACTCTGCCCAGTTGCTGCTGGTTTAATAGAAATGCATATGGCTGAGAGATTTCTGGTTTGGTTTTGTTCCCCTTCCAATCAAAATGCTTATCTACTTGGGAAGGTATTGCTGCTAGTTTCCTGTAGGTGGTGTTAAGTGTTGTATAATGATTATCTAACTGCAGGGGAGAATGGAGAGAAAGTTCCATTAAGTGATTTTTCTGTTGTGAAATTGGAATCACAGAATGATAGGGGTTGAAAGGCGTCTCTGGAGTTCTAGTCCAGCCCCCCCTGCCAAAGCAGGTTCACCTAAATCAGATTGCACAGAAATGGGTTCAGGTGTGCTTTGAAAGTCTCCAGAGAAGGAGACTTCACAACCTCTCTGGGCAGCCTGTTCCAGTGCTCCATCACCTTCGCAATAAAGAAGTTTCTCCCGATGTTGGGGTGGAACTTCCTATGTTACAGTTTGTGCCCATTGCCCCCTATCCTATCACTAGGCATCACTGAAGAGAGACTGGCCTCATCTTCTTGACCCCTACCCTTCAGGTATTTATAAACATTGATCAGATCCCCTCTCAGCCTTCTCTTCTCCAGGGTAAACAGCCCCAGGACTCTCAACCTTTCATTGTAAGAGAGAAGTTCTAGTCCCCTAATCCTCTTTATAGCTCTCTGTTGGACTCTCTCCAGTAGTTCCCTGTCTCTTGAACTGGTGAGCCTAAAACTGGACACAGTACTCCAGGGTTGGTCTCACCAGGGCAGAGTAGAGAGGGAGGAGAACTTCCTTCAACCTCCTGGTCACACTCTTCTTAATCCACCCCAGGATACCATTGGCCTTCTTGCCCACAAGGGCACATTGCTGGCTCAGTTACCTTGTTGTCCACCAGGACTCCCAGGTCCTTCTTTGCAGAGCTACTTTTCAGCAGGTCAGCCCCTAACCTGTACTGGTGCATGGGGTTCTTCCTCCCTGGGCGCAGGATCCTATACTTGCCCTTGTTCAACTTCAGTAGGTTCCCTTCCACTCAACTCTCCAGCCTGTCCAGGTCCTGCTGAATGGCAGCACAGCCTTCTGGTATGTTGTGCTGGTTTCTAACGCTAAAACAGACGTATCCAGTGCTAGAGGAACTCCATCCACAGCCTTGATATTATCCTCTGCAGGGAAACAGCATTTAGTAAACATCAGACATAGATCTCTCTCAATTACTGAGCCTTCACCTTTCTGTGTCTCTTGGTAACTAAAATTATATATACTTCTACAAATCATATGTATCTAAATACTACCATAAGGAGTAGTTTATGGAATAATCCAACTATTTGCTTAAACAAGTGATGATATTCAAAGAGTCTCTTTTTTTTTTTTTCAGAGGAAATGATGTAATTTTCTGATTCCCCAGCCTCTGCAGGAAGAGCTGGTACCTTCATTGCTGTGGAATTCATAAGCTGGGTAATACAGGTTGAGGAAAAAAATGAAGACAGTCTTTCTCACTTTCTTCAATGAGGTGCAAATAAGATGTGTCACTGTGTAGTTCTGGTGAACAGCTATGTAGACAGGTAAATTTCTTGCTTATCTGATGAATTGCAGAAATTTTTCCACAGATGCTACTCAGTGCAATTAAGTATGGAAGGTACATCTTTATCTCCCCTTTCTTTCTACACTTTTGCTGCTGTTAGCTTTGCCTTTGTGCTGACTTGCTCTGGAGGAACAGAAATATGGGATTCAAAAAAGCATTGCTTAAAATACAAGCATTCTATGTAGTTGTTACATCTTCAAAGATGATGATAAAGGATTTGTTGTGACTTTTTTTGCTTGTGAATGTATGGATGAATTTGAATTTCTTGTTTGTGATGTCTCTCAACAGTGAGTTTAACAGCTCTTGGCCTTTCCCCTCTCCTTAAACAGGACCTCAAGAACAAGTACATCTTGAATGAGCAAAAATGTAGCTCTTGTAGGGGGCTGAACTGGTGGAAAGAATGGATTGAAGCACAAAACCTTGTAAATCTGATGATAGGGATCAAATGATTGAACTTTGAACTTATTAATTATAGCTTCTTTAAGCTTTTCCAGAAGGCTGCAGTAATCATAAAAATGAAGGATTTATTTCAACTTTGCAGGTAGCGGCACTGGGACACTTTAGTTCTTTGGGTCATCTTTGAAGAAACAATGCTATTAAACAGGCCTGTAATCAGACCTGCAAATAGTAATCATTGGGTAAGAAATTATGGTCTGTTTTGAGGCACAGAGAATATCTAATTAATCCCTGAAGCTATGTGTGGGCTAGAACACACCTGCTGTGATGTCTAGAAGATGATACCTTAGGTGTAAAGGGGCAGGAGAGCAGGGTGATTAATACTCTATTTAAAAAAAACAACCAACCAAACAAAAATCCAAACAAAATCCAAACCATAGTATTTCTTTTTCTCCAGATTTATAGTGGAATCCTTATTCATTTTTCTCTTGTAAAGGTCTTTCTGCAGAGGTCTGTCTTGGTAAGTTAAGGAGAGAATTGGACCCATATGCTAACATTCACAGCATAAATATGTCTATCCAGCAGGCCTTGGATTATTTTTATTAATGGACATTAAAGGCTATACGTAGTAAGCACATGGTTGTTGGTACTTGCAGGAGAAAATGGTAGTCTTGTGCACAAGGGACCTCTTCAATGCACTTCACTTAGTGTGAAGTATGGGTTGGAGCCTTTTAATCTGGGAACTAGTTTTGACTCCTTAGACATGTGTATGCTTGCCTTTTGCCTTTTTTTTCCCCCCTCAGATCTCTAGGATGAGTATCCTCAGGTGGTCTGCAGGTGCCAAAATGGCTTGTGTCAAACAAGTTAACTCTTAACTTGGTCATCTGGTATAATGTCGTCTTTGTTAAAGTTGAAAAGTATTTCACAATTAAAGACAGAAATATCTTAGTTGCAAATATGAATGTGAGAGAAATCAGAAATACGGAGGAATTTAATTTGTCTGGGTCAAATATGCACTATTCATTCTATGGTATACAGTGTACACTCTTACCATCTGCGTGTGGTGTTGAAAACAGCTCCTTGCGTGCTTGGATTGGTAAATTAAGCCATTAGCAGTGATGGTATGAATTTGGAGTGAAGTAGGAAAGTGAATAGGGGGATTGGGATTAATGGGGAATATATTCCCTTTAGTCTTTGTGCTGTCTCACACGTATGCTTCTGAAAAGCCAAGATAGTTATTCCAGATAATCCCAATATATTGTGTTGTTTGGAATAACTGATGGCTTGTTTAGAAGTATCAGCGTGCTGATATTTCTATTAATTTTGCAACAGTTATATGCTGTATAAAGTTTAAAATGGTTGGCACTGAGTAGGAGGTACAGCATTTGAAAACAAAGGAACAGCATTGGATAGAAGCCCTATCAAAGTCTGCTATTCCAAAACCAGACTGGTCCCAAGAAACGAAGTTGTCGGATGAACATGATAAGACATCTACTGTGCCATCTGTGACCTGCTGCTGCAGGTTGCTCTATCTGAGCAGTATAAAAATAATACAGTTTAATTTTAAAAGCTTTAGTCATGCTTTTCTTGCTGTATAGTCTTTGCTTTTTTCCTTATTTTATGGATTATTGTGTGTGGTTTTCTTCAAACTGCATGTTCTGTGAAGTCTTGGGATTACTCTCATGAGGTAATGTGTCCCTTCCCTAAAATCTTGAATCACAAATCTTCAACAGCCTAAACCTATAGTGGAATTTACCATTTGTGAATCGCTTCTCCCTTCACTTACTGAATTAGCTTTAGCTATTTGTCTTATAGCTATGAAGTTGCATGCAGTGTATGCTTTCCTCCCTTCTTCCTCTGCTTTATTTGCTGCCTCAAGGGAGACATGGGACCTTGAAAAAGAGAATTTGATTATGTGAGCAAAGGAGAACCTGACCTTCAGATGTTGCACCCTTCATAACTGAGGGAGGGGAGATAATGGTTTAAGCATATATTTGATGGAAGAGACATGTGCAAATCTTGCTTAGGGAGGCAAAACTCTTCTGGTCAATTACCATTTTACCTGAAAGAAGCTTGATGGTTTTGTCCCTGCTGTTTCATTTTAGGAACACTAACTAATGTGGCAGACAGAGTAATAAGCAAGAAATCCTTACAAAAGCTTTCCAGAAGCTGACATTTCATTCTAGCCTTTTTTATCTGGTAGCAGCTGGTTTGTCAGCTTGAATTTTGAGCTCTGGGTGTTGCAGCAACCTTCTTTCTGGAGCCCGTCCTTTTATTCTTCCTCATCTCTAGCTGATGGCATGTTTCTTGAGGTACAGCAGTGCTTACAGTTGCTGCTAATGGCTGAGAAGTGAGACATTTCTGGGATGCTAGCTGTTATCTACACGTTATTGGTGCTTGAAATGAAGCTCTATGACATCAGCTCCAAGTGGTCGTTAATCTCTGTGAGGTAATCCTCTTTGCTCCAGTCACCATTGTTTGTGAAAATGAGCACATGAAAAGACAGTTTTGCAAGCATACTTTTATGTGCCCTTCAGAGCTGTTTTGATGCCAGTTTCAACCACTTCATGACATAATGTCTAGATGTCTCTTGGGACTTGAAACCCTCATGATCCTGAAAGTGTGATGGAACTATTTATGCCAGAGTATTTCTGTTCAGCCTGATAGCAGCTCTCTTAACATGTGTTTGGGCCTAGGCAGTTAATCTATTTGTTAATGCAAGGCTCTGCTATTATTAACTTTCTGAAACTTGTATACTCAAGCTTTTATCGTAAACCATGACTCAGTACTTAAGTAAGGTTATTATTACTGTTGCCTGACAGTAATAGTGATTTCCAGGCTTGATCCTGTCAAACATTGTGCTTCTCAGAAGATAGCAGCTTGAAGAACAGCATCAAACCAGGTGGATGAGAGTGCTAGAAAGTTAGACTCTTTCTTTAAATACTGCAAGGCTGCTGCTCAAGCAGTTGTACCCCTTCTTCAGTCTGAGGACTTTCTTCTTCCATTTACTGGATCAATCACTTATAGTTAGAAATGTGTTTATTTGGAAATGGAGAAATGGTGTTGCATGTTAGCTCTGCCCTTTAAGGTGCCTGTAGTGCTTTTCCTGGATTGGTAAATTCCACAAAACCTGCAAGTGCACTCAGTCTTTCATCAAGTCACTGTTAAATATATTATGTAATGTTGGACCCTGAGGAAACACTTGTAGCGCCATGCTTCGCATATTCCTAGCTTGATTGTGAATTGTCAAGAATGATTGATCAAGAATGTCTTTTCAGCTGGCTGTGTGCTGCTTTAGCTGTGACTTGATATCAACTGTTCTTCCTTAGCCTACTAATGAAATATCATGTAATATAGCTCAATTACATTCAGGCCATTAAGTTGCACATCTACTACTTTTCTGCCATCTTTTAAGTCATATATTGACTTGACATAATTTGCTCCCTGTCTGTTGTTACTCCATATATGATTCTAAGTTTTGTTCCTTCATTTCGGTATTTTTATGGGTATTAAAGCTATACTGACCATGCCTTGTCATTGCTTCCTTTCTGCAGCTAGTAATTAATTTTGTCCTTTTGGGATTCTACCTATTCTGTATGAATTCTTGAAAATGACTTTTTTCTTTGTGTTCTTGGTATATCTCATTAAACCTAAATATATTCCACGTACCTGCCTATGTCATGTTATCTTTTTTCTTTGCTTTCCTATTTTACAATTCTTAATTCTGATTTAAAATAATGTGAAGCCTAAAGGTCAAAATAATTTTGTGTGGTGCCACAGGTATTTTTCAACATTCTCTGTTGGTTAACAAAAGACTTTCCTACAGTAATGGATCTGTCTATTCTACATCCTTTCACTTCTAGTTATTGTTCTAATTTCCTTATTATTGTTTCCCTTGGTAGTTGTGACTCATGGTGTGCTTGTGCCTTAGCCTTTCTGACTTTTGCCTCACTGCTCGTACTACTCTTTTTATATTAACTCTTATTACTGTATCTTTGTTTGCATTTTTGTACCACTCCTTTTTTGACTTTAAAGATCCTGAAAGAGCTCTTCATGAAGCCTTATTGAGTTCATCTTACATATCTTGACTTCCATTCCCCAAAAGAACATTTTGCTGTTGGGCCTTTTAATGCTACTCTCCTATAGAAAAACGCATCTTCTGACTTGTTTGCTATGGGATCACAAACTCCCTTGCCTCTTTTTCCCCTTCTCGTACTCATTGTTGCAGGATCACTTCAATCTAAAATGCCTTTTATGCTTAAGAGTCTGGCAACTAGAAGCATTTGTTGCAAAGGGGGTTACAAATGTGATCACTAATTTTGATATAATTGACAAACTAGGGTGACAAGAGGCTGAGGGGGAACTTGAGCCTGGAAGGGCTCATGTTACTCAAAATCAGATTAAATATCTAGAAGGGGAGAAACTCTCATGCATCAGGGCACAAATGAACCCCTAAATGAATTGGTATAGAAGAGATGGAAAGACCATTGCTGTGATCAGATACAGCTATTTCCGTGCTTTCCTGATAACTTGAGGAGTGGCAGATTGGTGTATGGTCTGTCAGAAAGAGGGGAGAAAAACAATTGCTGCTTCTGCTGCCTGTCAATATATGTGTATTTTTGGGACAAGGATTAAATAATCATAATAAAATCCAGTGTTGCTACTGGCTGTGATAAGGAATTATTTTGTTTGGGCATGTGTGAGCTTCATATGGGATCAGATGCCAGTATATTCAATGGTAGTGTCTGTAGAGAAGAATTCATGTCAAGGCTGGTGAAATTATTTAAAATCTACCCTTATAACAATCAGTTTGGCTTATAAATGAAATACATGCAGCTGTATCTAGAAAATATGTGTGTGGGAACAGATAATTAAAGATGCAGTCATTTTCACATTGCAGTTTGGTCTGTGTTCACCAGCAGGATTGGCTTCATGCTTATTGTCCGTTCTGTGATTTCCACATCACAGGTACCTGTAGGTGCATGACTACTTGGAGCTGAGCTTCCTCAACTGATGCCATGTCTGTGTTTGTCAGGAGCATCACAAATAAGGATGGCACCTTCAGCCATAATATTGAAATTCACTATTTTATCAAACTCTTTTTGGCTTAAAAAAAAGTAGAAACAGTCCTTCAGCTGCCTCGTTGTGTTTTTAAAACTGTTTAAATGAGATTCCCATAATACCTAAGGTCTTTTTTCTTTTTTTTTCTTTTTTTTAAAATCTGTCACTCTATATAGAGTGCATCACAATCTTTAGAAACTAGAAAACTGCTTTCCACAGGAACACTTCTTTTTGTTTTGGGATTTCTGTTTGATTTCCTTACCAATTAACAAAATAGTTTTCCTGTGTTTTTAAGGGCATTGCTCTGGATGAAAGGGCGTTACGCTCCCTAAGCATGGTTAACTGAGGCAGATGGACCACCCATTTTCAGATGTGTTCCAGAGAACAAAAGATGTTCATACTGACAGATCATATGTTCTGTCATTGTAACACCAAACTATTAAGTAAAACTGTCCCTCAAGGCAAAGCATTTCATTTATTTTCCTTTGAGTGAGTAACTTGTTTATTAAGATGTACTAAGTGGCTAAATCCAGATTGTACTGCAGGCAAGGAAAAATGATTTATCACAGCTCTTTGTTATTGGATTTTTTTTATTTAGTGGAATTATCTTTAGTTTTAGATTAAGGAGAATGTTTTCATAGGACCAGTTGGATGAAGTACCAAGTCTTGCTCTAGAATATGCAATGTGTTTGTTTTTAAACTCTTTCACTCAAGAAGTTGTGGTGGTGACTGATGAAAGATTCTGACAATGGATGCTCGCAGGAGAGAGCAAGGCACGTGAGCAGCCTGTGCCTATCTGTCTTCATCAGAGCTCTTATACTGAGCTAGGAAAAAACTTGGCATTCTTTCACAGGCACTGCATCTTCTTTTAGGGAATGAAGACAGACGTGGTGATGCCGAACTCTGCTTATGTACTCTCAGTAGGGGTCATCTGGCCAACATGGAACATCATTAGAAGATGACATTACTTTTCTTGGACTAACATGAGTTGTTTCATTGAGACATCAGAAGACACGGCAGGTGGGGGAAGGGTGAACTGAAGAAGGCAAAGAAAGGAATTCTGTGTAAGGCATGGAAGTGTTTGAGAAATTATGTGCGTCTTGAGTGGTTTTGGAGGTGGGAGGCAAAAATGTTGTCTGCATTTACGTCTATACATATGACCTTTATCTGGCAGAAGGGTCTGAAGCTCAGGGAAACAGTGGGCACGAAAGAATTAGTGGTAACAGTTAAATATCAAAAGAAAGTAAAACTCCAGCACCAGATGGTCTAACCTTGTGCAGTGCTACTCAGTTATGTCATGAGGACACATGGCGCTGATTAAGCTTAAAACTGCAAATAATGATATAAATTAGCTGGCTAGTGGTAGACTGTTTATGATCCCTAGCTTTGCAAGATTTTGTTACCTCATCTGAAAAACATCAGCTCAGACAATCATGTCTAAAGCTTTTGGGAGAGGGTTTAAGGAAAGCCATCAGTAACACTGCTAATGATTTCTCTTCTCCACCTCCAGACCTCCTCATCTTCCCCTTTCTCTCTTTCCCTTAATTTTCCTCTGTTACTCACTTTTACATATACTGTAGCTCTTGGCACACAAACTGCTCATTGGTTTTCATTCCATCTGTGGACTTGGGCCCTGGCCTCTTTGAGTTCGGTTTGGGCATTGCTTTGTGACTAAGCTATGCCGCTGAGATTCAGTGGTAAAGCCTTCCCTGACAGGCTGTGAAGCTGAGAAGGCCATAGTGATATGCTCAGCCTTATTTCTTCAATCTGAAAAGCTGAAAAAAAGAGTGGGATAAAGTATCACCTGTCTTCTTTTACAAGGGGTTGCAGGCTTTCCAAGGAAGGGGTGGTCTTTAGCTGAGCACTTGAACAGTGTGTAGCACATGTGACTGACTTCAGCTGACTTCTCTAAACCATGATACAACTGATGATAATAGCTTATACCTATTGTTTTTAGTACAGCAACAAGGATTACCTAGGGTGGGATAATGTAGAAGTTTCTGTTTTCAAACAGCTTAATACAACCACCTCAAATACTGTTATAAGACTTTTCTAAAACTTGGACCAAAGTTGACACCCTAGTTATGATGTATGCTGTATGTTGGAACCTGTTAATTGTGATGTGCATGTGCTGGGTATCTTGCTATGTATTTCATCCAGACACCTGAGCAAACAGATAAAGCCCAAATTATCTGGCTGACCAGGAACTCATCCACAGCAATTGTGTAGAAATTGGGAACATGCTCACTAGCAAATACTAGTAGGCTACAGCATAGTTTCCCATTGAAGACACTTCTCTGTAGCCCATGTGTATTTTCTTTCTCATTTCTTCCTTTGGGGGAGTGGAGGGAAAGAAATAATCTACAGAGCCTTCTAAATCCAGTATTTTTCTTTCCTTCTCCTCCTTCAAAAGTCTTATTTCCACTGTAGATGCAGACAAGGCCGTGTGGTCTAACTACAAAATAGATTGTAGTCAATTCTGCCATCTGCTGATGATCTCTTCTGGCTGCTTGCCAGCATGCTTGCAGTATGTGGCTAAATCCAAATCAGTTGAGGACATTAGTAGGATTTGGCCTGCGCTTATAGGTAGAGGGAGGCAAAACGTGGCCTGGCTTTTGATAAAATAATTTTTTTTTATGCTACTGGAATTATTATTTGTTTTAAATCAGGATTCACAGGCAAGAACTGTATGTGTTCCTGTTATAGGTTTTTAACTAGGTCATACCAATCTCTTAATTATTGTTGATTGCAAAAAATTGAAATTGGCTAGCATTTTGAAATGTCCTCAATTGCTATATTCCTGGGGAATATAGGGAGTAAGAGGGGATTTAATGTGTAAAGGAGTTAAACCTTGTCTGTATTGGTCCCAGGACGCACCAAACTTGCGTCTATTGCAGTTTGGGTACAGATAAAATTTGAGCTATGTATTATTTGTGTGCTGACCATTTAGTGAGGGGGCCTTCCAGAAACAAAGTTTGTGTGTGGGGGAAGTAAGAACAGAGTGGAACTGTTGGTTTGTGTCTTCATTCCTAGTCCTTGCCTTGCCCTGGGTCCCCAGTGTTTTCTGAATGTGTCCCAGCACAAAAAGCTCCCTCTTTGGTCAATCTTTCTCAAACTATTGAACTATAAAGGCAACAAAAATAAGAGGAAACCTACAATGAGCCTGCAGTAGGTGACTTACGCAATGTGCTATAAAGATACGATATTGAAACAATCTGTTCAGTGATTTTACTTTTCAGCTCAGTCTCTTCTAAGTAACTGCACTTTCTGAAGCTAACAGCATATTTTTGCAGACAGTGTCTGCTTCTAGCAGGGATAACGCTGGACGTTTAGAGTTACTACCAAGGATTGGTGTGCAGACCAAGATCACTGCTGAATGCTGTGTACCATGTTGAGGGTGCAGAAAGTAAAAGGCCGCACCTGCAGGGAGGAGAGGACAGGACAGGTGGCCTTAAACTGACCAATGAGGTATTCCATTACATATATGTGACATACTCAGTATAAAGCTGAGGGATCACAAGGGTCAAGCTCTTTTTGTCAAAAAAGTACTCTGAGGAGTACTTTGTTTTGCTTTCGATCCTGATCCACGTGTTCCTGAATCCAGGTCCAGAAACCAGCTCCCAAATCCAGTTCCCGTCTGCCACTAAGTCCAGTCTGGGACTCCACCAGTGCCTGCTCCACAGCATCAGTGGTGATCAGGGGAGCTGGGTTCGATATTGGTTTTGTTTATATTCCATTTTTCATTATATTCCAATTTTCATTAAAGCTCTTTTAGTTTTCTAATCAGTAAGTCTCTCTTCCTTATTCCCTTCCCCTTCCCCTTTGGGAAGGGAGAGGGGTTAACAGAGAGCAATCTGTAATTCATCTAGTGACCAACCCAGCTCTAAACCTTGACACAATCTCTGAAGATGCACTTTTTTTTTCAGTTTTCATATTAATTTCTCATACAAAATAAATAGTTACTGTGGCTGCAGTAGTCAGGGTGGAAATGCTGTCAAATCAGTTACGTGGTGCCAGTCCTAATTTTTTAGGATAGTCTGGTCACTAGAGGAGGGGAAAAAGTGACTGCTGGTATATTGCATATCAGGCTGCATATTAAGGGGTTCGCATCTTCCTCAAGAAGTCGACTGCTTACAGCAGAAGTTCTAGCTGGGCCATGGTTGTGGTGTAGCATTTCTTGCATGGTATTTCTAATGGTCTGTATTAACTCTTTTTCAGTGGTTGAATGTGTATAGAACATAGAATAAGCGAACGAATGTCCACTGGAATATTTAAAACATGCATGCTGGTGAGTAGTGTGTGAGAAGGATTTTAAAGATGTGGGGAGTTTGATATTTTAATAACAATTTATACCCAAGGAACATGCTTATTGAGGAATCTATCCATGACATCTGCTTAGAAAGTGATACCTTTTAAGTCTTGAATTCCTGTATCTTGTCTTTCTTGTTGCTGTGTTATTCTTTAAAGTATCACTGATAACAGCAGGTAACTCCTGCCTTAACTCCTGCCTTTGGAGAATTGAGGTTAAGATTAGAGGTGCTCTTCAATGTTTTTTTTCTGTCTTTTTTTACACACTGCAGTTTTACAGCAGAGGCACCTGGAAACTCAACTACAGACCTGCCAGATCTTTCCTCTGGATTCCTCTACAGTTAGTACTGTGACTTGGCCTCAATATTCTACCAGGCATTCCTTTTATAAAACTACTGAAGATTAGTGTAAAAGCAGAAGGAAGGCTAGAGAAAGATCTGAGTAGGCATCAGATAATGACAAAATAATTAGAAATTTTAGCCTCCAATCCTGGAAGTACTTAAGCATGTGCTTTATTTTACGTACCATGACCAGCTTTAAGAAAAGCAGTGGAACTCCAGAGACTGATGCAGTGCAAGGGAGAGACATTACATAGCTTTAATCTTTTGTATGATTTTGATTTGTTGAATGGCACCTACTTTGCAAAAAGGCTTTCCACCTATTTGCATCACACTGTGCTGATCCCTTTGTTTGAGCTGAAACTCAGAGGACCTGGAAGTTCTGGAGAAATGCTGCTCCTCCTTGTACTTCCTCATCAGTGGCTTTCCAAATATACTTTGTGCTTGTATCTTCTCAGTTCTAGATACTCGTCCTCTTCCCCCTTGACTGGAGAAGCAGAAAGTTACCCATTTATTACCAACAGTTCACATTCCCAGTAAAAAGACCAGGTATAAGTTGGGGTGAGGAAAGGGAGGGGCTGAGAATTAGTGGATATGTACTGAAGAGGTTCTTGTGCTCTGCAGTAATTCAAGCTCTGGCTTGGATTACTGCCAGCCACTGGGGGTTACAGTGCTGTGGGAGGAGAAAAGGGGTAGGTATACAGATTTATTTAGCAGTTAATACAAGTGGTTTGTAAGCTTTTGAATGGTGAGCAATCAGCCCAGTAGGGGAGCTCTTCCACTGTGTCTTGTGATGCGTGCTTGCTATTAAGTGTTTATAACAGAATTAAAGCATGTTGTGTTAAAACACTGTGTACTTAAGAAGCAGCATGCCTCTTAGCTAATCTAACAGACATCCTGTGTTTGGTTGGAGAAGTATAAGAGGTCAGCATGGCCTTTTTTTATTTATAATATTGTTTAAATTCTTGTTGACCTCTATCCTCATGAAATAACTGAAAAGTTAAACCTATAAATTCAGCAGCTTTTCTTAAAACCTTAAGTGGCTCACTGACACAGACATTCAGAAAGAGGGCATCAGCGTGTCCTTACCATACCTGAATGCCAGCCAGTATGCATAGCTTTTTATTTGAACAAGCTTCTAAACATAGAATACATTTTAAAAGTGGCCTTTAAATTGGGACTTGTGCTTTATCATTATTACTTATTTCTGTTTTCACATACAAATTTCAAGTTACCCTCTTCTCTTCTGTTTCCATACTCTGGGTATTGTCAGCAATATCAAGTTTATGATCTGTCTTGTCAAAGCCAAGCTTAGGAATGTATGACCTCAGGTGCCAACAGGACACATTAACTGAAGGTGTTAAATCTTAGCCAAAGGTGCTTTATTGAAAGTTTTAGTTGTACCGTTGTGTTAAATGAATGTAAATAAAATAAAATGTCTTCTAAACTAGTCTGACCTGAAACAACATATGTTCTTGATGGATGTCTATGGCTGTTAGGGTGGGTTGTGGCATGATGCATATTTGGGATACAGGAAAGATGCAGTATGCTTTATGAAGTATTTTAGTGGCAAAGGGAGTAGGTGAGGTGCTATATAATTGTACGTTCCCAAAGATAGTTGATACACAAGTTTGGAGGCACAGGGTAACAAGAATAGTCCTCCAAGAACTTAAAAGATACAGTGCTAAATGTGATGAAAGAGGTGAGAAATAGTAATTGGATTTTTTCTGGTTTGTTTTGTCCTGCTACATCTTGTGGGCTCCTTCCATAAGCAAGATGTACGAAGGAAAGAATAGTGGTCAGCCCACATGTCACATTCCCTGTGCTCAGATAGGGATTTTCAAACTATATTTTTAGACTTTCCTTCAGTTGGCTGCAGGCACAAAGCAATTCTTTTGCTACAAGACTGGTGTTTAAGGACTGGGGAGTGAAAAGGGGCTGACTTTCTGGGAAAAGGAGAGATCTTTCTGCAGAGGAGTTGCCCCAGTGCAAGCTGGTCTTCCAGCTGTGCAGCTGCCGATTCTTTTCTGGGCTGAGGAAGGAAAGAGGCTGATGTCTCCTGACTCAAGATGGAAGGTTTCTGTTTTGCTGTGGGACCTGACTGTGGGAGTTCCTGAAAAAGTGCAAGTCCCTACCCAGAGGGCCACCCTCATTCCTGGGACAATGGCTGCAGCAGTCTGTCGCCTGGTGCAAGTAAGAATTACATTTGACCCAAATCTTTGGAAAGCACTACTCCCACTTCAGTGAACACTATGTGAGATCTGTTTTGGTTTAGATCAGATATACAAGGGAAATGGCTTTCTATGGCAATCCTTCATTTTGTTCCATGTGTAGCAAATGTTATGTTCCTGCTAAATGCTAACAGCTGTTGATAAAAGACAGGTATCAAGCCTTCCACTGGTTCCTCTACAATGTGAAGATATGTTCAAAGCTACCACACCAAAGCACTAACCATAGAGTAAAATATTTACCTCCTTCCAGCTGTGTTTTTTAAGTATCTACCTTTGCCTTCAGAATCTGTTTCCATCATACTGAATTGAATGTTTCACAGGATTAAAAAAAAGAAATGAAAAAGCTGTTTCAATACAGCTTTCCAAACAGTAGGTACCAAGCCCACTTCTCTTTCTTTTATCTATAATACCAAAATACCTTCTACAAGTCACTGGTGCCAGTTATGTCTTTGCACTCTTTAACCTCTGGAGAGGTTACTACTAAAAGTCTTTTCAGTAGACATGGCAGCAGCTGTCAAAGTATGGTTTTTTTTCACAGGGAAATGAATGTTTACCTGCAAGAAAGTCAGTCCAGCATTTCTGAGCCAGGAGAGTGTTAATAGCAAGAGTTGTGAAATATGCAGCCAATCTCAAATAATTCCAGATCAAGGCTGAACATATTGAACACTGTATGTAAACAACAGTATTTGTGTTGGAGCTGGATCAAAGCTTGCTTCTGTTTTAAATGGCTAAAGAATGAACAGGTTAGTGACTAGAGATTAACATTGATTTCGGTCATTTCAAGTCCTCTTGATTAGTAGCAGGCCTCTTTCCAGGCTTCACCTGTTTCATGGTTCATGGCTACCAAACTGCAGGGCATGCAGGTTCTGCAACTGTGTTTTCAGGGTAGCAAAAGACAGTGTTCAGCAAATATGATTCTAGAGATTCACTTGCAGGACAATATACTTTAAAATAATCCAGAGTACTTTTCAGCTCATCTTTTGCTGTACTGAAGAACTGGCTCCTTTTCTGCCTCTTTTGTCTCTTGGCTCATTGCTGATCTGAGGTATTTTACTACTTACACAGTGATTTGATTTCTTTAAAAACCATTACTAGGAAACTTTCCTGACAGTGTTTTTAGAAATAAACGAGGAATTTCTTGCAATTCATTCACTATTTATATGCTGAGTAACTTGAACAGAAGGCAATAATAAGCCTTGCGTGGTAATAGGTAACATGGTAATGGCATACATCTGGGTCCAGCAAACTGTTGCGAAGTGTTTTCTTGTATGTAGAGACATCCATGTCTGCTTCTAGCAGAAGTATTTTCATGTTTATATTCTGCTCTGCACAAGTATTAGATCAAAGCAGATGTGTAGTGCAGCCTCCCATTGCTAAGGCTCAGGACAAGCCTGTCGATAGAATGGAAGCTGTGATAGTGCCATGGCACACCTATGGATAATGCCACGCAGAATCAAGATAAAAACCAGGACTAGAACCTGGGGTAATGTGTGGAACCTGCAGTAGTCCCTGATGTAAAGCTTTGCACACTGACTTCTTGTTTCCCTATTAGTAAGGAATGGAAATGGGACATGTGATAGGTTAAACTGCCCACAGTAACTCCATTGTAGAGTTCCTTTTAGACTAAATATTGGCTTTACCTGGGCTTTCTACTTCCTAATCACTCTGGCATGGGCTCCCCACTTCAGAGAGATTGCTCTCCTTCAGTCAAACCTCAGAACCACCATCACACCAATTCATAGATCTGGGTGTAGCTTGTTTGTTTTTTTTCCACTCAGCTTTTTCTTTCTTTAAGTTATAAAAGGAGAAACAAACTATACCTAACAACAAATTAAAGTGCAATTGGGTTTGGCCCTTTTTCGGAAGCAAACCTGGCATGCCTTCTACCTGTGAGTAATCTACATGTCCTACAGAAACATAGGTTCTAGATTTTTTGTTGATTTTTTTTTTTTTACAGCAAGGTTTACTGTGGGATTGTAACCTGTTGATGCTAAATATAGATCCTGATGATCAGTTGGTTGTTGATTCCACAGGAAAAGATTTAGTCCCTCCTGCTTTTAGGAACAATGGCATCGACTAAGCAGAAATATTATTTTGAAGTTGGAACCAAATCAGACTCATCCTTAAGCCTTTATCTGTTACTAGATACAGCACTGGGGAACACCAGGAACTAGTTAGTACCCCAGAGACCTGCCTGCTGGCATTTGAAAAAGCAAACTGCTCTGCAACAGTTATCACATAACTAGATCCTCTTTTCTTAAAGGAAGAAGATAATTTGGCTTTCATTAGCAGATATAGGGAAAGGTCATAATGGAAGCGATAAAGGGCTGGTTTTTAAATGAATTTTCTTTTACTGATGCAGTTCTAGATAGGTTTTTAGAAAGGAAACAAGAGGAATGCTGTAAGTCAACAGTAACCACCAGGTTGTATGTCAGTGGGAAATGTCACTGATGGATCTTTTTCCTTACACACATACTCTATACTTGGAACAAATCTTGAAGAAATATTCTGCTTCCTGAATGGAAATTTAAAGATCTGAGAGCCAATTTACAGGGCAGCCATAAAATACTTGAGCTTGTAGGATTTTAAGTTTACTCACAGTTGTTCAGAGATATTGACCAGGTGATGGCAATATCTTACATGGAAAAGAAGTAGCTAATTAATGTGACTCATGGCAATCCATAAGATATTCACATCTGTTTAGAACAGTTGCTGTTCATAACCTTTCAAAGAAGAGATCATGAGAATGAAGTAAAAGAAAATGTTGAAGGTCTTACGTTTTGTCTAAGTTGTACCTATGAGTGTTATGTACTTTTTTTTTTTTAAATGGAGAGAGCACTGAAAGTAATATGTTGTTTACAGACAATACAAATGCCCACTTGTGTGGAGCTTTGCTAGATCTGTTAATTAGGTAGTTTTACGCTTGACAGTACTGACTCTTCTCAGCATAACTGCTGGGATGTGAGAAACAGGATAATGAAAAGTTGTTTTGAAGTCAGTTGTTTGAAACTACACTCTGTTTATTTCCATAAGGTTCAAGAGTTCAGATCACTCTTGAGGAAAGTGTAATACAAGTAAAATATGTTATACATAAATGTGTTGTTATAATGCTGTACCAATTATTGTAAGTAATGAGCTGGAGGAGAAGAGGAGATAGAAGTAGCATGGACAACATCAGTTAAGTATTCAAAGAAAATTTATGAGAGTTCCAGTCATAAAATATAAAAGGATGTATTTTTACTTGATATTTCTGTCAAGATACTGTTCATTTATAGCACTTCCTTTCACCTGTTCAGAAGAAAGAGAGATATTCTGATGGAACCTGTTCTCTACCAGGGGAGAAACTTGTACGTAATGAATTGAGTGTGTGCAAGGGTCTCTTCTAGTTGAAATGCTAAGTCTGATCAAGCTTATTCTAATGGATTTAGAAAGGTATTTAGGCATATCTGAAAACAAGTGTATCTTGGGTGTTTGTATGCTGGCAGTTTTAATGGGGAATCTTGTATTGGAGGACTGAGCAGAGTTTGGATTTGAAACAGCCCTTATGGCTTGTCCTCTTCATTAGAGGTAACCATCAAGGAGCTGCCACCACTAGCATGGTAAAAGGAAGGCGGGGAGGAGGTGATGTAGGTTCCCTAAAGATCATGTACAAGAAACTGCATCTCGTAGCAGTTTTTTTTATCAGTCAGGAAGCTGTTCTGGGTCTTTGTTTTAAACTCTAGATGTTCTCTCTTACTATAGTCAAACCTTAATTTGAGGAGAAGAAACAAACTTTCAAACTAGTAAGATAAGATTTGATAAGTAATAAGATTTCTTCTATGTTACAATTCAATTGATTTAGCTCCTGGTCCACACAATAGATCATGTGAGCACTTTGTGCAGGAGAAAACTATCCCCTTGGTGGAAGCTCAGATTTACAAGTTAAGATTCCTTGCTTTTTCTTGTAGAAAGCCTTCAGTTCAGTATCTTAATATCAGTGATCCCAGTCATCAAGGTCTTTGGCATGTTAATAAGTTATTAGGTGTCATCTGCTCTGCCAGTGATGTTGCACATGTTCTTATCAATGCATCTGTATTGTGAGAAATGCAGGTAGGAGATAAGTTAAATCCAGCAGTGTGAGGTACTCCTATGAAGAGAGACCCCAGGAGAGCTGATTTGTGGTCACTTTAGGCCTATGCTTTAGCAGCTTCCTGCCTTCTCCAGTAATCTGTTTTAATATGGCATCTCGTGTAGAGGTAAAAATGTGGATATAACAAAATACTAAGCCTGAAAAAAGTTAGTTAGCTGGTGGCTTTAGGGTCTCTTTTGCAGTTTCCTGATCATTGCCGGAAATGTTTGGCAAGACTGGATTTCTGTCATTCCTACCGTAGTGGCTCAAAATCTTTGAACTATTTATTGGTGTTTTCTTTTCCCAAGCAGGATGGTCCACGAGTAACTGTTAATTGCAGGGACCCACTATGTCCCTTGGCTTGTGCCTTCCCAGATTGCTGTGACTTCTGCTTGCAAACTCTGAACCCCCATTTTGTGTGTACCAGGTGTACCATTTTGAGCTTTTGTTTGAATCTTAACCTTTCACTCAACATTCATGTGGGCAGCTGGACTGATCATCCAAACTGATTTTGGGAGCAGAGTTCCATAGGAAATAGATTGGGTTGGCTAGGATGTGTCTGAAGTCCCCTAGCTGCGTAGCAAACCTAGGGGAGGGGACTCGCTATCATGAGAACCCAGTCAAAATTGTTCTTGCCAGAAGATGGCTGTAGACATGCTCTATGTGCATGGTAAAAAAACTACTTACTAAAACCTCAGCAAAGAATTCTACTGAGTTATTATAATGGCTTTCATAGATTTAACCTTGAAATTTTGGGTCTGAGACTGTAAGGCTAATTTGTAGGATTGAGAGAGACTTCAATGACCCCTATCCTAACTCAGCTGTCAAAAAGACAAATTAACCCCTTTCCAAAAATCTTTGTTGTCATTTATCACTTCTTGTGTAGTCTGAGAGCTCAACTACTCACTTAGTTGCCTACAAACACACTGCCTGTGTATGATAAGAAGGCATTTGCCAAATGATTTTGGGAAATGAAAGCTAAAGAAACTAATTCTGGTAAACTTTTGGTTAGTTTTACAAACAAGAGTCTTTTTTTATTCCCAAAATGACAAGTCACTTACACAAGTATACTTAAAAAGTTACAATAGTTCTTAAAGTGAATGAAATATGTCAAACTAAATTAAACTTAGACTTTTGGCTATTATAAGCCCATACTTATTCCTTCAGAGTCTGTCTAGTAATAGATCTAGGAGTAGAAATAACTTGAAAAGTTCCACAGCTGGTTGAGTGTCAAGCATTGGTCACTACAGGCTCTTATTGGTTAGTTGTTTGTGTCTGAAGTCAGGAAAAATTATTCCATTGTATGTAACTTTTCCCATTTCCTCTGTTTCTCTCTTATTGGGAATGAGCTGTATTCAAGAACAGTTCTTGTTTAGGAGCTGCCTACTGCTTAAGTTTCTCATGGAGCAGAAGCGAGTGGAGGTGGGTTTTTTGTTTTGTCTTTTTTTTTTAACTGAGAATTTAGTACTACATAAACTTATGTTTTTAGATTAATTTCTGGCAGAGTGTTAGATGTTAGTTTAGATATCCCTATTACTGTGGGCTGCTTCCTAGTTTCTTTACATGTAATAGTGTATATGAAGGTATAGTCCTCCTCTGGTAAGGAGGCAAGCTGGGAGTAGCTTTGTTCTTTGCTGTAGTCTTTGGCTAGTTCTAAGCTAATAGACAGGGAAGCTGGAACCAATAAAGTTTTATGTGGAGAGTTTTACTACATTATTTTCTTCTTACACTGGCTTTAAAGTCTTGGAAACTTTGCATGTGTGTATATTTGTTTCTAACTTGAGTGGTGAGAATGTGGTTTGGGCAAATTACTTGCTATGTTCATGCATTGCTTTTTTGATACATCCGAACAGAAACTCAGAAAGACAGTTTGGAAGAAAAGTGAGATTATTCAAGCTTGAAACTAAAGGTCATTTCAGGAAAAATGATTCTAAGAGCAGTTCAAGGAACGAAAATACCAAAGAATGAAATATTACCAAATTATAGTGCTATATTTTTAACATACTGCCGCAGACCACATTTCAATCTTTGTGCGTAAATTTTCATGTAGCAGTCTTCATATTGTTTATGCAGCCAGCTTTTCAGTCACCTGAGTTGATTTCATTATTGTGGGATAACATTCTCAGTTCATTCCACTCACTCCCAAATACTCCTTTTTAAAGTTCCACTTAGCCTTACAGGCAAACGACAAACTGTATGTTTTGTGATACCTCTTGCACGCTTCATGCTATACTGGTTTTATTGAATCTGTTTGCACAGGTAAGTACTTGTTTGTTTAGGAGCCGCTGTAGGTAAGCGCAGAGCATTTGGCATTTCAGACTTCAGACCTCAGACTTCCTCCAACATGCTTATTTGGATGTGAATATGAAGTTTTGAAGTCAGTAAGCATCCTGGATGTGGTTTAAAAAAAAAAAGAGGACTCCTGTTCTTGTTTGAGAACATTTTAGAAAAAAACTTGAACTCCTCTAATTTGGAGGGCATGATGTGTTCTGAGAGACTATTGGCACAGTGAAGATGCAAAGCTCAAATCTCCTGTTAGAAGATCGAAGACAATATCTGTGAAAATGGACAATCAACAGAACTTGCGTGGGAGAAAACATCATCCCTGATACTGTTACTGAGGGTCACAGGTTGTTGTTTAACCACTTTTGCACGATGTCCTCCCTTGTAACAGGAATGAGAGAACAAATTCTGTCAAGAACTGTTGCACCAATGACTTATTTCCTTTTCCATAGTTCCAAGCAGTTGCTTTTGGGTTTGTTTCTATTTTTCATTGTTTCCCTTGTTTAGTACTTGAATACATGAGCTTGTTCTGTTTATAAACTGTTGAATTTGGTAAATATCCTATGTCATAGTTCAGAGGCACTAACTTGTAGCTGACAAATTTAGGAATAAAGGAGAAATAATTCCTTCAGTTCTGCAGTAAGAGAAACATTCTGTGCTATTATTGATGGAGGCTTATCTCAGCAAATTGTTACTGGAAGAAGTTCTAAAGTAGACAAAATATTTCCACAGCTTGATGTCAAGATGACAAGTACAGAAGTCACCACGTCTTCAAAAATTGCAAGGCTGACACCATGAATATCTACATCGATAATACGACACTTTAATTCTTAAAGATATCTTTAAAATGTTGCTGTTTATCATTGTCTGTGAGAGGAAAAGGAGGGGCAGGGATGACGTTTAGCTCTTCTGGAAGTTTGGTGCAGTGACTCTGAAATAGCTCTTAGCCCCTACTCGTAGTGTCACAGTTAGCCCTGCAGTGTCTTAACAAATGCTGTTCTCCCCTGCAGCCTCCCTATGACTGTCCCAGAGCTTGTTGAGATCTCAGGAGGGATTAGCAGCCACTAGTGGTTCCTCCTCTGGCAAACACGAGGGCTTAAGAATCAGGAGAAAAGGGCAATCTTCTTTGTCCCACTTTCCTCAGCCTGCTCTGCTGGGCAGAGAAGAGGAGAGCATGTTCTTCCCTGCCGCAGGAAGGGAAAAATGCACTTCCCCAAACCCGGACAAACCAATCCAGTTCTGCTGGATCAGTGTCTCTATTGACTTAGAGTGTTTAGAGGACTTTTTTTTTTTTTTGAGGGGGAAGTTAGTGTGAGTGCTTGAATGAATAAAATAGCTTTAAAAATCACAGGACAACTTTGCCGAAGAAGTCTGGCAGCAGCTAGAAACACTGATGTCCTTTGCTTTATGATTACTTTAGAGGCTGTTTCTTGTCAGTGGTTTGCTCCAGTTTAATAATGAGGAGGCTATTAACTGATCATATAGTGCTTTTTAAGGGTTATCTGGCCTCTGGTCAAAGTTACATTAAAAAAACAAACCAAAACAACCCCTCCAAACCTAACCTAAACCCACAAACAACATTTTTCTGTTTCACAAAGAAATAAGCAGTGAGATTATTCATTAATAAGTAGGTGGGCTTGGGAGTCAAAGCTATGAGGGGAGTGGGCAAGGATTTGAAGAATACCAGGACAGATCTTTGCTTGTTAACGTCAGGTAAGAGAAAGAAATCACTTTCTGAAGAAGCAGTTCCTTTTTAGGTCCTAGGTTTGTTATTGCCTCTTAATCAGTGGAGGTGCTAATTAATGCAGTCTTAAAAGGACAGAATTCATTGGATCTAGCAGAGAAATGGGTTTTATATGAGTGTGGATGCTTTGTTTTAGGGGGGTGGGTCAGAATCTGTTTCTCTTATGGAAGTCTCCATTGCATGCTCTGGTTAGGCCATCTCCTCTGTTGCCCCATGGCTTCTTTAGTGCATGAATAAACCTGGTGCTTTAGAATGTCTCAAGACAATGGGGCATCAGTAGTCTGTTCAGTGAGTCCAGTCCATACAGATAATTTAAAGGAACAAGAGAAATAAAAATAGCCACATTTCCCTTGGGATATAAATTCTAAACCTCAATTTCCCATCAACTCCCAAGCCTTGGTCTGTGTATGCGTATGTACTGTATGTCTTTTGTGTATATGTATGTTTGTGAAACTATCAAATGGATAAGAACAGCAACAATAATAATGTATGTATTTGTAGTCTGAGCAGAATTATCTGCAAATGGAAGATCTGGGAATTTTTTCCTATGTGTTTGTCATTAGTGGGTGTTTTCAAGAAAATATGTTCTAGTGAAAACCTAGCAGTTGGTTTTTCATATGCATACACATAATCCACTCAAGCTATTCCCTATTCACCTCATCCAACTCGGTTCCTTCCTTTCATTTAGGAAATTCAGTGTTCTCTAAAGCCCAGATAGGGGTTATCAATCATGTTCAATATTAGGTTACTTGCAGAGGAGAGTCATTACCTTTAATATGTAATAACTGTACCATGAAGATAATACAATAAAATCTAAGAAATGTAATTTAGAAAAGCTTCCTGCTCAAGCTTAAAAAAAAAATGTTATAATCCCATCCTTAGGGTAACAGAAAATCTTGTTTATTTTATTCCTTCTACTTTGTTTGCCTTTTGGGGTTTCTTGCAGAGTAATGCATCATCTGCCTGGGATGGTTCTCAGTGTGGGTCTGCTGCAGTCAGCTATTTCTATAGAAACACCTAAGAATACTTGTTGTAGTATAGCTGCTATGCTAAGGGCTGCTGCAGCAGAGAGCAACTTTCATGTTGGACTGTGATTGTCGTGGTCCCGCTAACAATCTTATGATTTAATGAATTACAGGGAATAGGACCACGTTGTACTTTTGACATAGACATGAATGGTGCCAAAAAGGAGGTACTGGAAACCTGTAAAAATAGGAAAGTTTTTCATGTTTAGTGTGTCCTCAGGGAAGCAAATGGCTGCTTTTTGGAGTGACTTTGGTGGGAGGGAAGGGTCAGGGTGTAGAGCTGCTGTTACTGCTTTTCTACCTTTCCTTTTGACTTTGTTTTCCAGTACTGACACACTGGTGTGCTTGGCTGTCCCACCAGAAGGGAGTGAGACAGCCTCAGCTTCAAAAGGTGGAAGAGTAATGAGGAAATAAATAGCAAATGAGACTTCTCTATCTCAGGAAGGGCAGTGTGGCCCAGTAACTTCAACAAGTCCTTTGTGAGAGCTTTCCAGCTCTTGATTGGATTGCTCAGGAACAGTGTAATACAGTGGTTTGACTTATTTTTTTAAAACCAGGAACGGCAATGGCAGATCATAGCTCTGGTTTTACTTTTTAACAGTTTCTCTGCTCCTACAGGTATGACTGGTTTGTGTCCTTCAATTGAAGGATTATTATTTTTGGTTTTTTTCCCTCGGTGTCTTGGATTAATATTCTGACACAGCTGCCAGAATTATTCTCCCTTTGTTTGCTTCATTGGCAGATGTTTAACCTTTCAAAATGTCTGTTAAACTGTTAATTCGAATTTTATTTCACTGTTTCTCCCTCTTTTGGAGACCTTTCCACTAGGCTATATGCTGTTCTACCTACTATGGTCCAAATCTGAGCAAAACAGTTTCTGCTAATTATAAATTTGGTTTTCTGTAGGGTGTTTTCAACAGGGATAGGGCTTCCATGAGCTGTTCTTGCTAGAATTAAAGACTGTAGTCTCCAGGCAGGATGTGAGTATTTGCTGTGATATATTTTGTTGTTAAGCTTTTAATGGGGATCCTACTCTTTTCTTTTGGAATTTATTTTCTCCTCCTACCATCTACCTTTTGGACTTATTCCTTTATTCCATTTAGGTGTGTACTTATAAGTGAGCGAGCAGCCATGCGAGGTAGTAAAATCAGTCATCTGAACTCAAGTCCTTTTAGATCTAAAATGATACCTAAGCAGTTAATAGATTTTACAGTTCTGGTTCTCTGTATTACTTGCAGAGGTAATGATCAAGATTTGAGAGGGAAATCTAAACAAAAACCAGACTGCTACTGAGAAAGCTTTGCTGAGGATTTTACTCCAGAGGAGGACAACAGAAACGATGACAGCTAACCAAGCTTCTGACCCGTTCCTACACAAAGGCTTTGGTCAAGTTATGTGGTACCAAGGGGCCATTTGGAAAGAGTGGACTGGTGGTAAAAGGTTCTAAGAGTATTTTGCCATTTCAGCTCACTTAATATTTGACCCTGAAACTTGATGTTCAGCAGGCAGTATTAGGAATTCTGCTTCTTTAACAGTCTTACTTCAGTACAGTGGTGCAAGTTTGTAGTCTCACTGGATATTCTTTATGTAAATAGTTTGGAAGAAAACTGAAGGAATGTGGGTTCTCTCTCTGTATGGGAAACGTCTCCCTCAAAGTTCTGCAAAAACAGGTTATCAGTTAAAAATAGAGGTAGATGAATATACAGAAATTTCCCCTCTTCCGTAATTGTGTTTCTTATCACATATGCAGCTAAAACTTGAAATGAACTTGCTCTTAACTATTCCTATGATGTTGATGTTGCATTGTGTCTGGACATTGAAATAATCTGGTAAATGAGCTCTCTGCTTAAGTGCAACTTTAATTGGAAAATCACATCCACAGTAGTTCTCAGAAATCCTATTTGAAATTGCTAAGCATGATTGCTCATGCTGGAAATGCTTTAAAAATCCGTCCAGTCAGACACAGAAGCTATTTGGCTAGAAAAGTCCCTTGAATCTTTGTTACCCACTACAGGTCAAAATTAGTCTCTGCACATCAAATATAGTCAACACACTGTAGTTATTCTGCGGGGTAAGAATCCTGACAAAACATTATGAAATAAACTCTAAAAGAAAATTGTGTTTGATATACCCTGGAAAAATGTGAAATAGATTTGTCAAACTATATGTGGTGAATTAGTGTATTGGTACTCAAGTTCTAAAGTGAGATACGCTGTCAGAACACCCTTGAATTATAGTGGTAACTGGATATCTTTGCTCTCCTAACACCCATTTTAGCTCTCATTTGAATTAAAGCAGGGAAAGAAGATGGATGTAACCAGTTTAGATCTTAAATAATCATGAGATTAACTGTGCTTCGTTAAAGAACGTCATCTGGAGATTTGCCATTTTGTTGTTGGGGAATTTGCTCACTCTAGTTTGAACATTAGTTTGCTGTGTTTTTAGTTTTTTAAAATTAAAATAGCTTGTTACAAAAATTATTTTTTAAGGAAAACCTTGTAAATAACTTTCCTTAAAGGAATATGTCTCTTGTTTTTCTCAGGCTGCTGCCTATCACTTTAAAATGGCATAGCAGTGGATGGTGTGCCTTTTCTTAAGTTTATTTTTTGTCTAGTTTATAAGTTTGTATTTTGTATAAGCCCACAGAACAAGACATGTAAAACTAGATAGCCATTTTGTTCATGTATGTGTGTCTATGAGGTTTTGTGGTTTCCTCTGAAATGGAAACTGGATGCAGAAGCGTATGCTCTACTTCTGTAACTTGGCAGCTGAGTGTCAGGCAGGAGAGCCTGTTAAACTGGGAATTATTTTTTTTTCCCCTCTATGAAGGGGGAGTAGATCTAGGATTTGTATTCCTTTGTTCTTTTAATAGCATTCTGATTTTGTTTTGCTTTATGAAAATGATCCTGTGGTCTGCTCACTATGTCCAGAACTTCAAGCAAGGAGAGATGGAGTGTTAGTAAACGTCCATCTGTCTAGTGCTTACAGTTTGGGTTTGCAATAAAACTAAAATGACACTAAAATTCTAAGTCTTAGAAGCAGACTTACTCAGAGAGGCTGGCTCTTACTTTGGACTCATAATGGAACTGCAATGACTTGAGCAAAACTGGTTTAGTTTCATATTTTAACCTTGTCTCTGCACTGTGCAGTTTTTTAGCTTTGGGTTTTGTTGTGATAGTTTTGCATAGTGCTAGGTAAGATCTGCAGTGGGGATAATGGGAATGAAAGCATCAGTTATGTCACATAATCTAAGGTAGCCAAAGAAATGAGCTGGTTGCCTGATTTTTATGTTGTTAGGTATCTGTGGCTAGACTGCTGTCAAATATATACATGCACAAAGTGGTTCTGCAGGTCTTTCTAACGTGTATTGGTTCATTGCCTTAAGATCACAGGAGATCTTAAACATATGGAGCATACTTAGTATGACAGGGTTGTGTTAACAAATCCTTCTTTTGCTTTTGTTAGGTTTAAATTTGACAGTGGTTCCTGAGCCGTGGCTTACAGTGTACTTGCTAATGGTTAGAGGGAAGCAGTACAACTCTGTGGCACTGACTGTCTCCAGCTGCCATTCATGTTAAGAGAAAGGCACGCATAGTGTGCTTACCCAGTGTCAATCTATGGTTCTCGTCATCTCTCAGTGGTTACAAAACTATGGCTTGGAGAGATACAGACTTTGTGAATAGGAACTGGTAGGGAATGTCTTCACAATCCTTCTATTAAGCCATGAACTGCCCAGTGAAAGCCTTTTGGAAGCTTTGAATTGCTGTGCTTTGTTTCTTATGATATGGAGTTCTAAAAAAATATTCCTGTGAGTTTCACTACAAGATTTGAGCCATTAACTGCTGTGATGAAGGTGATCCCTGAAGTCTTCAGCATGAGCTTGGTAACAGGTGACTTTGTCAGGATGGTATATTGGATCTATTAGAAGCAAATTATATATGGCTTGAACAGATCAGGTTTGTCTCAGATTTCTTTTTTCTTGTAGTGGAAATTTTGTTGCATAGTTCTTCACCTGATTATTTAATGAGGGAAGATGCTCTAGAAGTATGTGCAACACATCCACTAGCATGTAACAAACATTAAAGGCTTACATTTTCCTGATTTAAATCTGGATTTAATTTAAATCAATTGACAGAAGAGGTCTTGGTTGGAAGACAGAAAAAGACTTATCATGCAGTTGATACTGCTTTTAGTAAAGTCCTGCTGTCCCATTGGGCTTATTGATGCATTTTTTTCCAAAGAATAGGACATGGAACAGGCCCAGGCTCCTTGCTCTCTGTTTCTTAGAAGTGACTGTCTTGTATTTATCATTAAAGGGATTTCGAGTGTTGGAGGGGGTACTGCTTTGGCTCTTTGTTACATTTAAAGAAATATAACAAAACCAAGAAATAACAATTTTGTATTCATCTTAAAAAGTGTTTTCTTTGTGTGGCTAGTCCAAGGAAAAACAGCAGGAAAGTGTTTGTGAGTGAGGCAAATGGGATTTGTTTTTTGAATTTGTGAAGAAATACATATAGCTTGAGCAAAACCAATTAAAGTATCTGATCTGCTTATGATTCATGAGATGTTTTTTTTTCTTGAAGAAGCAAAGCTTGGAGCACACAGATGGAAAGTGTCTTGGGAACTGGAATGAATACAGCTTTTTGGTAGAAACCAAAATGTGATTTGATCAAGTAGCCTTTCTTTTCTATTATTTTAATTCTCAGTTATGCATTCAGGGAACAAATTGAGTCTTCCTGTGGGCTATTCATCACCTGTAATTTTCCATAAGTGTTTCTCAAAGTCTCCTGGAGTAAATGTTTTTGTTTCACATATCAAAGGAAGTGAGATCAAATCCTGTTATGGTGTTCTTTTCCATCAGGTTAGCTGAGTTTTCTCATTTTAGAATAAACTTATGAAGGGGATGGGCAAAAACAAAATATCCAATCGGGTGTTGTTTGCATCTTAAGTATTCCTAATAAAGTTGCATCTTGCTAAGACAAAATCAGAGAAATCTTAGAGCAAATCTCTGAAAGACGTCCCACAAATACATGCACGTAAATGTGCTCCATGTGAACATTGCCATTGGTGGGCCCAAGCAGAGAATCTTGCCTGTGAAATAGTGTGTAGGTCCTCACTCTAACTCTTAAATTGTTCATTATAAAAGAAATTTGTTTGTTTCTGTAGCCATGAGAGGGCAAACTGTTCATGCATAGCCTGTCTGGACCCTGACTACCTGGAGGTTGCTGATTTCCTTCCACGCTACCCTGTACAGTCAGAAGTGTCAAGTGATGTGTGTGTTTTGGGTTGGTTTTTTTTTTTTGAGCAAACTTGCCATGGGAAGTGTTTGCACAACCTCCATGGGGAATATGTTTTCATGGAGTCTGAGGTGCAACATCTAGGGAAAATGAGAGGGGGCCCTAGAGAATGAAATGTGTTGTCAGGGTATTTGGGCAAGTATGTTCATAGCAAACGTGAGGCAGTGCCTACCACAAGACTTGGAGGAAAGTTTGCTCTTTTAAGGCCATTTTGTATGGAGAGATAAGTTTTCTTTTACCTGAGCAAGTGAGCAACAGTGTATTGCTTGGTGGTTCCGACAGTGGTATTCTGTGTAAGAGATGGTAGGAAAAAACATCTCTTTTACCAATGCCTTATACAAACACCCAGACTACTAGGGGCAGGGGGCACAGAACAGGGAAGAGAAGTACTGTCTTTCATATCCATGTAATTTAAAAAATAACTTTCTCTTCAAATTCTGCAGAGATAAACAGCCTTTTCCTCTTAAAAAACATGGCACTGTTAACATTCACTGTAATGGACAATTTCAAAAAGGGTATGTATTGCATCAGACAAGGTGATAATTTCACTGTTGACTGAACTCTGGTCGTTGGCATCAATGTGAATTTTATCATTGCCTTGGATTTGCTGTGTCCACTTGGAAGTTCCATTCTTAAGAGAAGCAGAGCAGCTTAGATTTGTCTCTGGCTCTGGTCACTTCTGTGCTGTTCTTGGGACACATAGCCATGAGCCTGGTTTTAACTGACCAGTAAAACTGAGTTTATAGCTGTGTTGAGTGGTTGATGTGCTAGCAAGAATTTCTAAAATATAGTCAAACTAGTTCCTTTTCCATGGCCTGTCTGGAGACTCAAATGTTTGAGAAATACATTGTGAAGAACTAGAGGGCACGTGACAAAGTAGTGCTGTACTTGTTTCCTCCAAAGGTCCTTCATTTTTCCCCCCCGTTGCCTGTGATCCATCCTAGTATTTTGTACAACAAAAGGAAGGCGTTTCTTTGTGAATTAGGATTTTGCTTCTTATTACTGAGATTTTTCTCTTTTAATGAACATCTTAAGAACCAGTCTGATACCCAGTTGTGTCCTGGCCGACACACAATAAGCTGGCTGTTACGTATTTATGGTTTTGAGAGAAATCAAATGGCTAGGCCAGAACATGTAAAGTAAAAATGTAGGCATAGTTTTAAAGCAGCTATGTGTGAATACTGAGATGTATGCAGAATGGTGATGGTCAGAATGGAATTGCAGCTTTACTAACTGTGGGAACCTTGTTGACTTTTCATCGTGTTGACTTTTCCCAATGATTTGACAGCTGCCTGTTGCTCAGAGCTGGAGCAAGACTCCCTGCCTCCTGAGGCCGAGGCACATCCATAGGTGGCTGGGTTATGTTCTGCATGTGGTAGAAAACAAATTCTGTGAACTGTGTTGCTTGCAAAGTAGCTAGTTATCTCAAAATATGTTAATTCACTGTTGTTTCTTAAAGTGGAAAACTTGTCAGTTTGAGAACAAACCTTGGAGACTGGCTTTCAGTTATATCTCCTGTAAAACCCCACCATTTTACAACTAATATGTTTCAGAGGCATGTTTCTGTACCCATTCTTTCTCTCACTTGAGACAGTCAGTAGCTGCCAGATGCTAATAAAATTGTAAAGGATGGAGATGCTGAAATGGCATCCCTTTGGTACAACTAGTGCATTCCGAGGCAGCCATAAATGCTATCTATCAGAGGCAGGGAGCCATTTCACACCAGCACAGATGGTTTAGTGTAGCTGGAAGAGAGTGGGGGAGAATAAATCCCACCTGAGGACCAGCAGGGGAATTGTGGGCATTGCAGCTTTGCACTTGGGATGTAGGATAGGGCAACATCAAAGAGCTGTGATCTGCCATGAATAATGCACCTAGACTTCAGGTGGGATTTACAGCTCTGTATTTGTCTGCTTGGGTATATGATGCTCTATGTAAATAGTAGCCTGTTGAACTGCAGGACAGAATGCGTTTGGCTGTGCTGCTTGCTCAGTTTTCATAGAAAAAGAAACCTCCAACAACCACCACCATGAAACTCCTCTTTTTGGCCACATGCCAGGCATAACAGCCAGGCATGAAAGGAACTTGGCACCGAGGACTAAGTGTTTTTAGTCTCCCCCCAGCCCATGCATTTTGAGTTGTCTTTACTATAATGTCTTTTGTACTCTGTAAGATAATTACTATACTAACTTTGTTAAAAAAGGAACAAAACAAAAAAGGAAAACTGACACAGTGACTCCTTTTAACAGGATTACAGGGAGCAAGAACACTTCCTTTTTGTTCTTGAAAACATTTTTTTTTGCCTGCTTCTCTGCCCACTTGGGGAGTACAAGCTAAAGAACATATTCTAGGTTCCATGAGCCTTTCCTAGATCTAATTCCTGAGGCCTATCTAGTGACCTTCTGTGAAGAGGCTGCCTGTTGAGAGGGAGCCTGATTGCTCTGTAGAAATTGCATTGTGCTTCCAAGGTCAGGTGCTAAGTCTCCACTACTGCTGGAGAAGACAACTTAGAAATAAATGAGTTTTTAGTGATGAATTATACAGACCAGGCTAATGAGTTTCTGTTTTTATCCCCACTTCCCTCCTACCCTTTCACCAAATTTTTGCTGTTATTGCCACACTGAGCTGGAATTTGTGAACAATTTGGCTGACTCTCAGCCCATTGTGGTAGGTGTTGCTGAAGCCAGGAGGAATGACTTGAGAAAAGGTACAATAAGAGGAGAGGCTACTATGTGTAGAGGTATTTTTCCAGTGGGAACTATTTCTCCTCTGCTTCTTTCCCTACAGCTACATATGCCATTGCACACAGAAAATTTCAGTTTGCTTCCTATTTATCAGTAGTGCTCAGTAGTGGCCCAAATTCAGCAGCATGTGCTGGGCTGATTCCTAAAGTTTTATCCATGCTTTTTAAAAAATTACCTCTGAAAGAAAAAAAAAAATGTATTTTTTTACACTGTATTATTTTGTGAAGTTTTCTCCTGTGAAATAAATTAAGTTTTTCCTTTTTCCTTGTATTACCTTTGGCCTTGCCTCTGCATGGATGCCATTGAAAGTCATATGGAGTACCCCCTGCTTCTGGGAGAGCATAAGTAGAGCTAGATAAGGCAAGGCTTTTGTGTGTTCTACTCCTTGTGCTTAAGAAGTTCCTGGCTGGCTGTTTGCGTTAGGAATTCATGCAAATAAACTGTGAACAACAATTTTGCCTTTTCTGTGGGGAAAATTATTTAGAATCTATTTCAGTATTTTAGCTATATTATGCAAAAATTACTTGCAGTATTATGTTCATTCAAACAATATGATGGATTTAGAGTATTTTTAAAGTCAGTGGAGAAAGGCACAGTCCTCTAAAGGTGACTTTATAAATTCAGACACTCTTAAAAGTAACCTATTGTCCTCCTCGAACTGTAATGTGGGCTTAGGCTCAAGTGATGTCAGAGTATCCCATCTTTATATATACCCTCTTTTTATGGCTTTATGATGCAGTCCAAATGCTGTTCAGATATGAACTGAACTGAAAGCTTTTTGAGTCATATTAACTTTTAACACCTGATGTTACCTGTGCAAATTCTTGGTTATACTGCTGTGTCACTGAGGAACTGCTAATACTATTAGTAGTCTTTTTGAAGATATATGTTGTTGTCAGCTGTGTCAGCCTCAGTCCTCTCAGCCAGGAAAGGTGAAAACTGTAGTAATGGACCTGTGAAAGTCACAAAATCATTCCACTTGACTTGTGACTGTGCCCCAAAGCCTGCTAAGCAGCCTGTAGGCTGCTCTGATTTAAAGAGATGGTTCTCAGACTCAGAGTCAATTCCTTAAATGAAAAGTGGCTTGTACCAGTAGAAACCAGTCCCAGGTATTTGTCTTTTAGAAGCATTAATAAAATCATATCTCCAAAGTAGATGGACTTGTCAGTGAGGGATCCCTAAATGAGGGAGTCTATCACAGATTCTAGGTAGGAAAGCTGATGTTTTCTATGCTGAACTTTTTTTGTAATGAATGAGCCTTTCCTTGGTCAATAAAGTTTCACCTTGCTGACTGTTTTGTTTTCCATTTACTTCAACTTCCTGCATTAATTCCATTCATACTCACTGTTTTCCCCTTATGTTGAGTTTCTTGTCTTATATTAACAGCCTGCTTTATAAGACACTATAAATCTTATTCTAGATGGAGAAAGTGGCTATCTCATCAGTTCATTGATGGAGTCTTGGAAGTGAAAAAAAAAAATGTTTGTTATTTGCCAGCTGGGCAAGATCTGGCTTTCAAGTGAGGTATAATTGCGTCTAGTTTTTAGTATGGTCTCCCTCTGTTACTTAGTGTCTGGGCTTTGGTCACTTGTCAAATGCAGTGCAGATCTGTATGGTAACATAAGAAAGAAGAACTTGCAGTGTACCCTTGCTAGTCTGTGGGTTTGTGAGACACTTAACTTTGTGAGATCAAAGAAAATGCAAGCTTATCTTTTTTTTTCAATTATGTACTGCTAACCCAGTAGAGGAAATAGCAGAATTTGAAGAGTATGTTAGCTAGTCTATACATTGTGGAACATAGCTTGGGAGGCATAAATCTATACCTTTCAGCTTTTATATAAACCTTAAAGATTTAAGTTAGGCTTAATTTTCTTCAGATTAAAAGGGGAAATGAATATATATGTATATATATATATATAGACACACACACAGAAGTGCACAATACACAAAGCCTTTGGTATGACTTATTTCTACTATTGCAGGAGCATTGCTGCTACTGCCCAAGCATAGCTCCATGGCAGTGCAACCTGTACTCCCCTTTTTGCAATGACTTCTGATGAAATAGTGTCAAACATGAAGTTCTCAGTGCATGGGCTTACCATAACTAAAACAGTAATTAAAACTATGGAGTAAACACTGAAGATCCAAGACTACTCTCCAGAGCGAAACTACAAAAAGTGCTTATTTTTTGATGGAGACAAGGTCCTTGTGCACTCAAATTGAGGATCAGTTTCAGTAAAATTCATTGCAAGCCTGCCTGTAGCCTGTTACACATGCAAAGTCATTTCTTGATTTTCTCTAATGAATTTATTATGACTTGTGTGGTTGATGTCTGTTGGTATAAATACCTAGTATGTCAAAAGAAGTGATCATACTTTTTCACATGCTTCTCCATCTGGGGATAAGATGAAAACTAATAATTTAATTTGTAGCTGAAAGATACTTGTGTACGGCTGTTGTGAGTGTAGTAGAACTTAAGGCAGAATGAAATGCCCAAATATCCACTTTCATAAAGTTTGCTCTCTAGTGTTTGTATTTCACTTGCATCAACACGCTTCATCTATTAATGATACTATTTCTGTGCCATACCTAAAAAAACTCCTCTGTTAAAATCTTTATTACCTGCACAGCTGAGCTGACGGATATTTGTTAGAAGCTCTGTTAGTAAGAATTAATTTAGAGCAGCAGCAATTCCAAAGTTATGGAGCTTTTCAAACTATGTTCCAGTAGAGAGGTTGTTATTTATAAGCTGTTTTGAAGAAGCAGACACTGAGGAAACAAATAACTAACAGGATGGTATTAATTTGCTCAGATATTTGATCAAAGGTTGCCTATGTAAGGAGAACCTAGTAAAAGAGAGGGCCCCAGGAATTTGATTTTCTGTTTGTTCCTTTCAGAAATGGTAAACAAAATGCTCCAAGAACCTTATTATTCCTAATTTAAACTTCTCTAGTTTTAAATGAGAACACTATCTTCTCCATCTTGCAGAGAAAGTGGAAAAGGGAGTTAATTCTCAGCATGCAGCAATCTTCTAGCATTTCCTTAGTGGTAACGTTTGTGTGCTACATTCACTGATAATAGTTTCAAGTGCCATATACAAACCAATCCTATGTTTTATGGAAAGGTTTTGTTAATTCACAGAAGGCTGGTAAAAAGTAAAATTGGGGCATATTTGTACAGCACTTACAGAAGAGTGGCGGAGTAAAGAAAAACTTGGGGACTTTGTGAGGGGGAAAATGGAAAGAGATGCAGTCCCAGAATTTGGTCCTGATATAATTAGTGTGAGGAAGACCAGACCCTGAGCATTTAAAATGATATAGAGCACTTTAAAGACCTAAAGGCTTACTCTTCTATGACTGCAATGCGAGTTGTTTATAGTTAGAGGCAAAAAACTCAATTCTTTCTTGCTCTTGCAAGATTTTGTTTCCTTCAGTTAGCATTTGGCATTTAAAAAAGCCTAATGTGTTTCAAATTAGGGTAATTTGAGGTTTTGGATAGGAGCTCTCTAATAAACATAATCAAGAAAATATGTTCCATGGAGTAAGTTGCATAATATCTGGATTTGTTACTGTGCTTTTCTTCCCTGTCTTCCCCACCCGACCAATACAAGAATAGTCTACGCTTATTTTTAGCTTTACACGGTTTCTATTTTATTTTAAATTTTTTTTCACCACTTATATATTGCAGTGATATCTTGACTTCTGAATAGTTTCTGGTAGCTGGAAACCCTGGGGAGCTCTGAGTGGCAGGAAAGTGTTGGGGGGGCAGTGAAGGGAAATGGGGCGGGGGGCTCAGCACCCACAGCTGTTTGTCCACATGGTGCCTCTGTGTTCTCTGAGAACAGAGTTGAGAGAGTGGTATAGCAAGTCTTTTGAAAACTGAATTTTGTGCTGGTGTCAAAGCTCAGTGGTCCAAGTCAGGGAGCTCCACAGCTGTGAACAGGGTGCCCTGGGTCTGCAGCATGGGTACTTGAGCATCACGTTTGTTGGCCAGGCCTTTCTACAGCTCAGTGGTAGGTATGACAACCATTTCCCTGCCATAGGATTTTCTGCACGCAGGACTGCATGACACCAAAGTATTATCTTGGCAGTTTCTTATACACCTTACTTCTGTTTTTACAGACTTGCTTTAATTTGAAATGAATAAACCTTTGCAGAAGACAAAGGAACAATTCCTGTAGATTACTGCACATTATGAGCCATTACAGCTAAAATACTTCCCTTCCTGTGATTGTGCTTTACAGCCTTGTATGGCTATGTGAGGAATCATCAGATTGTGGGCTACTTGCTTTACCTGAAAAAATCCTGTTTTAGCCATTGCACATAGCGGCCAAGGCAACCTGTTTCTTGGATTTATCTCATGACTGATGTGCTAAAAGCTGCAAATGAAACATGAGATAGGAATTACTTTCTGGGGATGAGACCTGAAAGGCATTTTAATGCATTGAATCAAGAACAGGCTTAAGACTTAAAGCAGTGTCCCAAATCTAGGGGGATCTGTCAGCAGGACAATGGCTGTTTCTCACCTAGGCAGAGTATTTACCAAAGGGCTCCACTGCACCTGTTTGCCCATTTACTTCTGTTTTGGAGTATGCTACAGTGTATTTGACAGTAAACATGATCCTCTGTGTTCTGAGCCCATTTTGTATGTGTACAGTAGGTGATCTCTACTCTCTCACTGTAAATTAAGCCTGAGTATTTCCTCTTCTGAGGAAGTAAAGGAGAATGACTTTTATAGTGGTGATCGCTTCACACTGGCCTCCTAGGTGCCAGCATAGTGAGTGTCCTAAAGATGAGGAATCAGAAAGAATCATGTCCCAAATGGTGGTTTGAACTTTGTATGGGTTTTGCACTTTGCTCAGTTTGTTGCATTTGCTCTGCCAGGTACCATAGCTCACACAGACCTGAATTGCTCCAAAGGAAATGAGAAAAAGCATTAGGAACTTCCATCTGGAGATCAGGAAGCACTTCCACCATGCGGGTAACTGATCACTGGCACAGGTTGTGCTGAGAGGGTGTGGAGTCTCCCACCTTGGAGATACTCAAAAGCCATCTGGATGTGGTCTTGGGCAGCCTACTGTAGATGACACTGCCTGAGCAATGGAGTTAGACCAGATGACCTCAACTGTTCTGCAGTGCTGTTGCTTTGCTTTGCTTCCCTTGATCAAATTCTGCCAAGGACTCTTGGCTTAACCAGAACTGGGGAGTTGGGCAAGGAGAGTATAAGTAGTGCATGTTTTTGCATTTTCTGTTTGGAGCTGATGTTGTCAGGAATGAGTCAGAATTATTTATTCATTGAACTGCAGATTTTCTTCTTGAAGCTAAAAACACTTCTAATTGTGATTAAGAGGAATAACTTGAACTGTCTTCAAACCTTTGAGATTTATTTTTGTATAGTCTTCTGAAAGCTGACTTTGTGTGAAGTAGTAAAGGAGAAGTTCTGTGTCAATTTTTAAAATGCTAATATGAACATGAGGAAACTAAGCATAACAGAGTTCAGGACAGAGACATTTCAGCACATATTTCCGTGTAAGAGCACTGAGAACACCTTATATGTCTGACATGACTGACATTGCTGCCAAGAATAAGTGTAAGAACAATTGCATTCAAAGCCTGGCTGGAAACAGGGGCAGAGGTGGGGTGGGAAACCAGAGGTTCACATCTGTTGTGGAAGATGGTGTGAAATGTTTCAGCTGTGCAGGTATAACTCTCTATAAATAGAATGACCATTAATATGCAGTAGTGTATTCAACCTTTAATTTAAAACAAAAGCCATTAAAACTCTGAATGTACATACACACATCAAACTTTGTTACAGTTATATCTGGACTGGGTGCCAAGTGATGTCTCTGTAATCCTACTCTTTCCATCTCCTTTAAGTTTTGCATAATAAATTCACAAAATGCTATAGAAGTGGATGCCAAAAAGGGTCTCTAGTGGAATTTTGTAAGCATGCCAGAAAACATTCTATGGATGGTAACATGGGAGAGTGAGTTAAATTACAATACTAAATGCAGGGTTTAGTTGAGAACACCAAAAGCATTTAAACTTGGGGAAGAAGGGAAGGGAGGGGGAGTTGGACTTCCCACTAACTCCAGACTGCCAGTCCTTATGGTAATCAGTGGAGTCCTCAATGCAGGCTCTGTAAGAAAACAAAAACATCACAGTGTTCTAGTATCACTTCTGGAAAAGCCTTGAAGACCTTACGTGTTGCATGTACAGCGTTGATAAAATATGTGAAATAATTTCAGACAGACTGTGACCTGGAGCCACAGTTCTAATTATTATTATTATTAAACTGTACAAATGGTTGCAGCAATAGCTAAAATGCTTGTAATTACAAATATACTGAGCAATTTGATTATGCAATGCAACTATATTTCCACCCATAAATTTGGAGTGTGGGTAAGAAAAAAATCTTCTTCACTTTAAACATATTAAGTGGGGCCATCGTATGCTTCCAAAATAGTCTGTTGGAATATAGGAATCAAGTCTTTAGATCTCCCAGTTTGCAAGTGCAGTTTGGTTTTTTTAAGGACCATACGTAGTATCCTTGCTATCTTGAGTAGTGCAATGTCCTAGGGCTCTTATGCCTGTGTTACTCTGCTTGTAAGAAAAAGTAAATACAAAGTAATGAGTGGACTATTGTAGGGCAATCTCTGTCCTTTGTCCAGGTCCTGAGTAGAAGGGCTGACAATGGAGATTCTCTTCCATTTTTTAAGTATTTGATTACTTGGTGGCAGTGCCCTTTTTCTTTTCTTTCTTTTTTTTTTTGGTGCCCCCTGTAACAAAGCCTGTATGATCTTTGAGGAGAATTTCTTTTCTGATTTAACTAATTGAATATCTAAAGCTAGCCCTCAAGTTCAGAGGAAGTGTCAGTGAATTTCAAGAAGGCGTTATGAGGTGACAATCTCTGATTTGGAAGACTGGTCTTGGATGCATTAAATTTAGGTCAGTTGAATTGGAGGACTTGTCTTTGGTTATCTTGATGCCCCATGATAATTGATCATTTCCAGTGAGAGATTAGTCATATTCAGAGGTTCATGGCAAGAGCCAAGTAAACGACACTCCTCTGCCAAAAGGGGTGCTTGTCCTTCAACTTGTCCTTGCTGCTGCACTAAGCAGCCTTGGCATAAAACAGACTATACATGATGGTGTCCAGCAAGGCCTGGAGAAACTCAGGTGCCCTGTTCAGGTCCCTGCCCTCAACAATTAAGACGGGTTTCTACCACACAAGTGGATTAAGGCCACAGCATCAAGGAATGCGATGGTTTCTCTTAGCAGCTCTCAGGTCTGCAGCCTTTCTCCATCTTTCTTGTTGCAACCTTCATATTTGCCTTGCTCCTCAGTAGCTGCCCAACCTCAGCTGCGTGGAGAAGGAGAGGTGATGGCAGCACTGACTTCACCTGACTCAGAATTCCTTCCATGCCCACAATGGCTTGTGGTGAGCTGGACTTTTGGGCCCACAAGTACCAGAGTGATGGCTGCTCTCTGCAAGAAGAATAGATAGTATGCCTTTTCTTGCCATGCCTGAAGGTATACAGTGCAGCTTTGGAGGTTTTAAACCCCAGATGGCTGCTCCGTCAAGTGCCTTTGGCCTAAAGGGGTGCAGTCTTACTGCTATGTGGAGAGAATGATGCAGCTACCTTAGCAGTTGGGGGAGAATCTAATGAGTGAACTCTAAAAGAACACAACTTGGTGGGGTTTATAAGCACAAGATACAATTTCCTGTTCAGCATCTTTTCTTTGCAAGGTTACTTGGTTCTTCTGCCAGGTGTCACTGCTCAAGTGTCCACATTGCTCCTCATGGTTTATCTAAGGGCTGCAGGTACCAAGGTCCAGGTTCTGGATTCTGCTATGGGAACTGGCTGCAAATGACAAACACAATGCTTTGTATTGTCATGCTTCATGAATCTAGCCTAAACCCATAGTGGTACCTTTAGTCACTGCTGATCTGCTCAGACTCCTTCTGCCCTCTCTGCATCTCAGTGCAGCTCTTTTGCTACAGCATTAGAAATAGTGAGGTTTGGTGCTAATTCCAAGACACTGTGCTCCTTAGCCTGTGTCCCATCTGCTTCAGAGAAGAACAAAACAATCTCTAAGGAACTGTCCAGATTTGTGTGAATCAAGAGTAGAGATATGCCTGAGAGGCAAATAAAGACTAATAAATATAAATGAATGAGACCCAGATTCTGGAATTGAAAGTAAGGAAAATAAGGTAAAGCAGTGGTAGAAGAACCTTCTATCTCAGAATTGAAGTTGGATTTCTTTACTCTTTTCTTCCTGGATATGTAGCTTTTGGCCATTCAAACAGAAATAAATTTAAGCTAATACAGTAACAACTTCTTGTTTCCCTCTTCCCTGAACCATTTTCCTTGAAATATCTTTCTAGGATGATGTTGACACATTTTTGTTTGTTTCTTTGGGTTTTTTTTGTAAATCTAAATCCAGATGTCAGCTTGTCTGTCAATAAATAACAAAAAGTAGATTTTTTTTTTCAAGTTGCATTAATTATGTAGGTATGTAGATTTTATAACATTTACTACATCAGTAGTTGCTGAAATACTTACAAGTTGTTTTAAGAGGCAATGGGGTTACTCTACTGATTGTAAATAATTTTGGTTTGTGGAGGTATGTCTAAGTTTTCTTAAATTTGGTTTGATTTCTGAATCTATAGAGCTGGATCAATAGTGGAGAACCTGAAGTCTGAGTTTAGAGGGTTGCTCTGTATATTAATTGCAGGAGGTGCCTTGGGTAGAGGAAGAGGTTGGGTAGTCTTATTCAGTGTATTTCAAGAGCAGTGCCATAGTGGCAGTGGCTACCTCTAGAAAGAATAGCTTCCTCCTTTCAGATGCAATTCCCATTTCCCTATTGATTATGCTGTGACTGAGTACACAAGGAGTCCTGTATTAGTCTGAAGTAATGATCAGTGTCTTTAATCTTTACAAAGGTTGGAAATCCATTCTCCTCCCCACTGGTTAGAGAGCTTTTCAGCTGACACTGTAACCTGAGGAACATTGTATTTTGGTTTGAGGCTAGCTAATGTTACCAGGCTCTACTGGAAGCTTTCTCCTCTCTCCTCCTCTTTTTTTTTTNNNNTCTTTTTTTTTTTTTTTTTTTTCCTTTGGTGTGGCTCACTTGGGGACTATTTGGAAAAAGATTTGTAATCTTAGCCTTCATCAGACCACACAAGTCAAGAGACTGATCCCCTCTTGGGTTTGTCAGCAGTCAGCTTATTCAGGACAGAATGTGAGCTGTGGTGAGAGTAGGGGAGGCATGTTTTTAGCCCACACTTGTAGATTGCTGTCATGGGGGGCCAGTAACACCATGCTGTTTGGCAGCAAGGGCTCTTTATGTGCCTGTCCCCTGTGGTCCCACGGCAAGGGCTTGAGGCTTCTGTTCACAGTGAATGGATGTGGGGAGGGGAGTGCTTCACCTCCTTCAGCTCTGAATGCTTTCTTTGAGACCTTGGTGAGAACACTTTCCAACTGAGCCCTGTCACATCCTCCACCATTTGAATTGCTTGGGATTTTGTGAGGGTGTGGAGGATGGGACACAGGCTGTGGAGGCTGTGACAGCCTAGGGTTGCACAGTGTGAGTACATCTGAACAAACCCAGTAATCCTGAACTGAAACAATGCCTATTTTTTGAGTTTGGGAAGATCCTTTTTTAATAGATGACACCAGCAAAAGAGGTTGCAAGCTGTACTCGAAGCTCCCTTAATGTTACAAATACTACTGTAAAGACGTGTATTGAAATGGAGCATTTACCAGCCTGGAGAAGCACAGCGGTAAATGTTAGACCATGTTGCTTGCTTCTGGCTGTGAAGGTTCAGAACCAGCAGTGTTTCTGGGAGGCTGATCAAGGCCCACAGAATCATATTGTAGTCTATACCAACTTCAGTTGGCTTCATGTCCGTGCTGTCCATATTCTGCTGTACCCACATGACCAGATGCCTGGCAGCCAAGTGACCCATCAGCCTCTGGACCCGAGCCAGTACCTTCCCTCAGTGCAACCTTGCACCATGCAACTGTGTTAGCCTGAGTGAGTGCTGGTGTGGTAGGTGCCTTCTGGATCACCATGTGAGGGAGTAGCCAAAAGCAGGTCCTTTGGCATCTGCAAAAGCCACAGTAAGTGGGGTTGGAGCTCTCCTTTTCTCATGTGGCCACACTCAGCAGACTGACAGCTTCCATCCTGCCCACAGCTTCTCGTCTTCCCCACACATCTTCCTGCACTCACCAGCCTTGCAAACCCAGTCTCTGTCACCTACCCTCAGCAAAAAGTACCAAATCCTGTGCAATCCCTGCCTCAGCAGATGCAGACAGTCTGCTGAATTGGAGCTGAAGTGCATGCTGAAGTGCACAGATTAGTTTATAGTTTGTGTAGAAAGTCACACACAAACACAGTCTAATGAAATTTAGCAGGTATGTTTACAGCAGATTTCAGAGAAAGAGTCTGTGTTTTGGGCTTGTCATAACAGACATTCTACCACTTGAGCTTTGTTGGCATAGATAAAACAGTGCAACTGCCCCAAGGCTGGAGAACGGAGCTTTGCCTGACAAAAAGGTGTCCTGTGCAGTTTATCTTCACACTGTATGCGAGACAATCGTGACAGTGTAATTCTGTTCCTCCTGAGAGTTAGCAGATTCTTATTGCTTTCATTAGTTTTTTGGGGAGCTTGTTTTTCCTTCTTTCCTCCCTTTTGCATACCCCAAATATTTATGCTGTGCTAACCAAACAAACTGATCTTGCAACTGGAGTGGAAATCTGTAAACAGCTTTGCTCCTGAAATGATTTCCAGCTGAAAAGCTGAGGTGTGCTCCTGCTTCCTGCCCTGTGTACTAGGTGGAATAAATGTTCTTTCATGGCTGCTCTAATTTTCTTAGATTTCTTTGGCTACATGGAAGTTGGGGGCACTCAGCACCCTCTAAGGTAAAGATTTTCGCTTTTATGTTGCATTTTTGTTTTGTTTTCATGTCTGTAATATTTTTGTACTAGCATAAAAATGGTATCAATATATCTAAACTACTGTACATGAGAAATGTGTCGAATATGGGAGCATCTAAAGTGATAAAATTCTAGAGGGAAGTATGCTTGCATATACAAATTTCACTTCCAGAGAAAAGTCTTTGATATGTTACATCTCATTTTAGGGGTTCCAGGGATCACAGGCAATAATTACAAGTGATTCCATGTGCACAAAAGAAAAACTTTAATTAGATAATTTGATAATTAGATCACTAACAAGCTCCTAATATAACTGCATTAATGGAAACAGCTATAAACACAAAACTGTATCTGGTTACTTTATGGTATTACATCAAAGCCAAGGAGCTTCCACAAGCGAACATAACCCACCCTGAGATAATGTAAAACTTTTAGACTGAAATTTCAATAGGTTGTGCTGGGACTTTTCTCAGTTCACATTATTAGTAAAAACAAAACCAAGTGCTAATAAAAAAAAAGTCATGCACTTCCGAAGTGATAAGTATGGTATCAATTTACCTGAAGCTGGGATTAGTGCACAGAGTGAGGTGGGGTGTCCTGGCACAGGGGCAGGAGGACAGGTCAAAGGGTATCTACCGGGTTTGGGAGCTGTGCACCTGATAAGCCTGATGAGCTTTAGGCTGGACTGCAAAAGGCTGTGCAAACCAAGGGAAGGAGCACGGACGCTGTATTCCTGGCAGGAAAGTAACAGGATAGGGGTGTTTTTCCCTCTGAGGAAAAAAGGGGATTTCCAAGAGACTTGAGTCACTGAAATGTAGTTTGATCTTGGACACGATGAGAGTTTGAAGAATTCTGATTGCAGGAATAAGCAGAGCAGCACTTTTATGGGTGAATGGCTTGGGGTGAGAAGGAGGTGGTAAATGATAACAGGCCAAATGTTACTGAGAGGGGGGGATTTACCAGATTGAAGTGAGACTGAGAGCCTGTATGGCTAGACAGCAGGGGACATTAGCTGCCTATGGAGCAAGTGGCTGTCAGCACTTGGTATGCAGCTACTATTTAAAGCAGCAGCCTGCTCCAGGCCTGGTATGTGTCAAGGAGGATGTTTCAGACAGGTGTTATCAAACCTCAGAGGTGCTTACAGGAAGCTCTTACGCAACTTCTGTCCACCCAAAACACAGCATAAAGTCTTTTGGGAAAGCAGGGTAGCGTACAACACATCAGTGTTGTGTTCTTCCTTCTAGGTCAGCAGTTCCATATCTTTGCTGATCCCATCAGTATACCTTCAAATTACTTGTACCAGAAAATAATTGGAAAAAAATAATCCTTTCATAGGTTATTGCCTTGATTTCTCCTCTCCTCCCCCTTCATTATCCCCATTTTCCTCTCCCTGCCCCCCAGATCGCACCATCAGCTTCAAGTAGGTATCTCCTCTTTTCCCCTTGCAACCTCAAGGGTTGCACAGTGGTCTGGGACTGTTCTCCATGGTCTTAACTAACTGCCCAGCTTTCACACTGCCTGCTTGCTTTTATCCTGAGTGTATTCACATGACAGAAATAGCTCCTAATCATAGAATCATTCAGGTTGGAAAAGACCTCTAGGATCATCTAGTCCAGCCTTCTTCGAACATCTCCCTAACCCCTAGACCATGTCTCGAAGCGCCACATCTACCCTTTTTTTTTTTTTTTTAACACCTTCAGGATGGTGACTCCACCACTTCCCTGGGCAGCCTGTTCCAATGGCTAGCCACTCTTTCAGTGAGTGTTCCAAAAGAAGGCACGTAACTGCTCTGCAGATGCTGTGGTGCATGTTCTTTAGTTCAGTCAGGATAAAAAGCTGGTGGAAATCCCCAGTCAATACTAGTGTGAGATGTGACTGCTGCTGAGTGATAAGAGTGGGTTTGTATGTAGCTTGGAATGTTTGTGTGTACAAAGATTTGAGAATCAGTGCAGAGGGGAGACTCAGTCCTATTTCCAAATTACATGTTTTTAACAGTGTCATCTATCTAATGCAAAATGGAAACACAGAGAAGAGGCAAATACAGTCCATTTTTTCTTGTGCTTCTGACTGTGAATGCGTATGGGAAAGACTTCATTATTGCTGCAAAGTGACTGTTGTCTTTGTGATATACTTTCAGAGTGGTTAGACGCAAAATTCATTCTCTGTTTTCTAGATGGCACACGGATAAGCTCCATCTGATTTGAATAAAGTGGGCAGGATTTTGCTTTTACTTGCAGTTTGCTAAGACTAAGATTACTGGGATTACCTGATGTTTTCATATTCAAGGACATGAAAGAAAGTAAATTTAAAGTATTAATTTCAAATGGCTTTGTTAAACTGCAGTAAAACTCTTCAGGTTTTAACTGGCCATGATTAGTGCTGTACTAAGGTGTGCAATGCTCTTATTCTAGTCAATCTGTATCCCTGACTTTCCCAGTTCCTCTCCAGTCAAGTTGAGAAGAGTGTAAATCTGATAGTGGCAGAAAAAGTAGAGAAGAGCCCCTGAATTAGTGTTGCGGAGAGCATATCCAAGATGAACAAAAGGTAGCGCTTCCTGAACCAGGCTGGAACCTCAGTGTGGAGAAATCAGTAAAAATTGTTTCCAAAAGCTGAGTAAATAAAAAAAAAACCCGAGTAAATAAACAAACCCCACACCCCCAAAGCCCCGAAACAAATCCACCCAAAACCAAACTAAAAACTACTACATGAAAATTGGACATGAAAAGACAAAACTCTCTACCAAAAGCTACCAATAATCTGTATTGATGTATTGTGTTTTGTTGTGGTTTGTTTTTGGTTTGTTTTTTTCCCATCCTAAACAGTGATCTTGCATGCAATTTAAAGATACTAATGTTTCTTAGAGGGTAGAGAAACGTAAGAGTAAGCGTACAGAAATGGCTTTAAAAAACAGGACACAAAAGTAAGCTGAATGGGACAGAATTTTAAATTCTCTGACACCTGTCAATTGTAGATGTACTGAAGCTGAACAGACTTGATAAAAAGTGTTACATTCTGAATAGCTCTTTTGAGAATGCTAAGTTATGAAAGAAACACAATTTTTCTCATAATTGTTTGCCTAAAATAAAAGGGATATGATTTTTGTGTTTGAAAAGCTGTTACAAGAGGTTTCAGCTTGCTACAAACCCCTTTATAAATTAGGAGAACAGTAAGTATATAGGTGTCACAAATACTGTCTTGACCTTCATGCTTGTGATGTTTAGTTACCGTCCTTCAGTATAACAGCTGTTTGAGAAATCCCTGGTTACAGTGTCAATAGTAGCTCAGTGCTGGCATTCTTCAAAGAACCGTAATACTCTTCTCACAGGAAAAGCTAGCTAAACTTTGAAAATATGAAGGTGTGTCAGAACACTAATTGTTACTGTAGCCTTGTTACTCAGAGGTTCAAGTGATCTGTTGATTTGATTTTTATCAAAGCTTGGAATAGTGGGGAAGTTTGAAAGGATCAAAGAAAAACTAATGTTATTCCAGTATTTTAACAGGTCTGGCCCATGTAATCATAGGTCAGTCATGCTTCATGCTTCTCCCAGATGGGTTTGGAAGTGTGGGTAACAGGATATCAATAATAAAAAACAATGTCTTTGCGAGTGGCCATCAGAAGGATTTTATGGAAAAAAAAAAAAAGTCTCATCACATTTGCCTTATGGTGAGGAGTGAGAATAAACATTTGGTGGATAAAGCTAACAGTTCATTAGCTCTTGAAAACATCTAATTGTAATACTATTTAGGTCAAATTTGTAGCTGGCCCCCAGTTGAGTGAAGAGGCAGCAATAACAACTGGGTTCTGTGAGGTGACTGGACACGTGAGCATCTGTAATACATCTGGGTTGCATGCATGACACAAGACTGCTTATGGCAATGATGCAGAAAAGTACTAGGGGGTCAAGGTGAGTAATCAATTGAACACAAGCTCATAGTGTGCTCTGGTGGCGAAGAAAGCAAATGCAATCTTCAATATTCAGGCAGGAAAATACAAAGCAAGGAAGAGAGAATGGAGCTGTTGCTTTTTCCAGCACAAGTGATGAGCCTTCTGCAATTCTGAGTTTGTTTCTATTTCTTGTGCTATAAAAAGGGTGCAGACATGTTCTGCCTCTTTGGCAACAGCTGACTTTGTCTACCACATAGCTGTAGAAGCATCTCTCCAGCATACCCTATGCATGCTGTGGCCGCAGATTCAGTCTGGGCTGCAGAGCTCTGGTCAACTGCATAGCAGAGCTCATTGGGCAAGGCTGGATTTGCCCCACTGAACGTATATTTAGATTTTCCTGCTGCTATTTCATCTCTTCTTCCCAACCCAATTAAAAATCTGGCTGCTGTCTAGCTATCGAATGCTAACACAGACACCTGTGTGCCAGATGTGTACAGCTGTAAGTCCGTCAGGGCTGATCCGTCATCAGAGCCATAAGCCAATCCATGGAGCAATTAGGAAACCCTTTTTGTTTTTCCCCTTCTTCTGCCCCTCTTTCCCATTTTTAATTCTCCTATTATCTCAGGGTTTTCTCTCTTTTGCTTCTGGCTGCTGCCAGTTTTAAGGTGAGCATTGCTCAGACTTTCTGTCTCTTTCAGATAAGAAAACAGAGAGCCTAAACCAAAGGAACACATTTTTCTGGCCACAGAGTGGCTGGTTTATACTGACAGATGTTAAATTACAGAAGTCTAAATGTCAGTAGTATTTGCCAGCTCAAGAAGAACACCTTGAAAATAGTAATGTTGAGGGCTACACCAGACAGGATTAAGATTTGATTTTTATTTCTTCCCCCTCCCTGAAAAGAACTACTCCCCCAGATACGTTCTGGAGCTACTAACTGGAGGAGCGTGCTCGTGGCTTTTTTGAAAGTGAAGGCTCAGGTCAGCAGCAGAAAGTGGGTTCTTCAACTTTGAGGGACAAAAATGGTAATAGGTAGAGGTGGGATATAACACTGCAGAGATTTTTTACAGCAGTTGGTAAGACAGTCTCTCTACAAGGACTTGCTGGAAACAGCCTAATGTAAAAACTATTTTTCTTATTTCATTATGCTTTCCTCATGTTCTCTGTCTCTCTTTTTGCCCAAGTTCCCTGCTTACAGCTTTCCAGGATTGCCTCCTTTCTCCAATCCCCAACATGTAGTAACAGTGCTTATGCTTATGGAGGGAAGAAGAGCGTTTCAGAAGGATGAGAAGGAAGTATGTTCTCGTTTTCTAGCAAAGGAGATGGGATATCTTGTTTCATTTGCTCTGCTGGGAGTAGTACTGGGAGGCTTATGTGAAGAAGACGTGTTGGGCGTGAGGGAAGTCTTCTGTGACAGAGAGGGTAAGGCAGTGTGGCGTTGCCCAGATGAGGTGTCAGTTGCTATGTACAGAGCAATAGAAAAAGGGAAGCCACCTCCCTTCTGCCTTGGTCTTGCTCATACGCAACTTTGGCTTTTACTTACCAAAATACTGCCAGTGCTAGCAGAGATCCTGCCACCTTAGATAATTCAGATGATTCAGTCTTAGCAAAGCTAACTGATTTTTATCCAAGGGTTCTCAGCTCAGTTGGATGGTACAGTGCTACTAATTTGTAGTCATAGTGTGTATCCTGTCATGCTTATTTGATGAAAAACTCCCACTGACTTCAGTTTGTTTGAATATACCTTTGCTTTAAAAGAAGTACTGTTGTAACAGTGAGGAGCTGTTTTTCAATTGTTGGGGCTTTGGAATGCTGAAAACAGCAAATCTCTGAAATGTAGCTTAGAAAGTTGTAGAATACATTTAAGTCAGGGTGCAGAGTCACTTGGAAAATTGCCCAAGTGCCTCTGGAAAGTAAATTTACAAGTATAATCTCTTTATTGGGCTGGAAAATATATCCTCAAGAGAGAAAGGAGAACAGAGGAGATTTTTTTTTTTTTCTATAGATAGAGACCAACCATGGACTAACAGGATTGTGTTTAGAGCAGAGATGTTTGCACAGTCATGGAAAAACATGTGTTTTTTATTAAGATTAAAGCTTTCCTCTTACTAATGTTTCTTAATTAGTTCTTTTACTCCCTGCCTGTGGAGAGTGAGAGTCTGGAAAACACACTTCTTCCTGGGCAGAACTTTGATCATTGCTTTCCCTATTTCTTCTCTCACCTTGTGTGACAGATTACATACCAGCAGTCATTGCTTCCTGAACCCTTTCAGAAACAAAGGAACTCTGTAAATATTCTGTGAGCATCTCCAAGTAGAAGCTGACTTTTGTGATTTAGTTAGTATTAACTGCTTTGTTTTGCCCTGAAAAACAGTGAATAATATTGGTGCTGACAAACACAATTTGATAAAGTCTTGAGATCCATTGTATAGTTGAGTTTTCTCTGAGGTAGAGTAACAACACAGGGTTACCAAGTCTTAACTTGTGTAGGATATGGTCAACCAAATCAATTACAGTTGTGCACAAATCTTAGAGTATGTCCTATGTTAGTGTCTGCCTGCTGTGTTTGCAGAAAAGTAGCATGCGTATGAGGTGTTTGTGTGAATCTGTGATCAGCTAGGTTCTATATAACACATAAAAGTGCAAATTGTTCATCCTATTTCCTGCCCACCTCTCAGTCTATCAGTTGGGCTCTTCCTGCTTTCATCCTTGTGAGCTTTGTGTAAATGTATGTGTGAAACATTGTGCTTGGTGCTCAAAGTGGTTGTTTACTTTCTCTCTTGAGGAAGATTGGGACCAGTCTGGGTAGCAGGAAAGAAAGTATTGTTCTTTGTAGTCCACTTTCTTAGTAGCAGAATTACTATCATGAAAACCATACAGCAAGGTACAGATTTACGAAGGGAGATAAGAGAGGAGGATGCTTCTGCATTACCTTACATGATCATATAGTAGTGCTGTTCCTCCTCCTCCGTGAGGTCAGGACTGCATTTACACTGGTACAGCTGCCTGTGTACTTCAGTGTTTCTTAACTAATGCTTGTTCACTGGGTAGAAAGCAAGAATTCCTCAGCATATCTATCTATGATGGGTCTCTAAAAAGCAAAACTTCCATCCCTCTTCTGTCTTCCCCATGTGGGTTTTTAGTTCAGGACTGAAGGTGAGAGATTAATTACTGACTGGTTGCAGTGAAGAAGATTAATAACTAAACAGAGCTGGAATTGGTGTTTACTTGAGCTTGAAAACTTAAACGTAATGTGAAAAGGCTCCTTGCAAAAAAGTTCAGTGTGCACTGTGTTTAGTTCACTGCTTGCCCTGTGCATTTGTGCTGTGGTCTGTGGTGTGACTGATCTCCTGGAGCTTTCAGACCTCTTACACGCCTTCATTTGTTTATTATAGGAATAGGAGTTTATAGTAATGCTGTTTATACTAAAGATGGGTGAACCGTTACAGCAATAAGAGAAACCATCATGAACCTTTGCCCTGAACTCAAACCAGACTCTCTTGTGATTTTTAAAGTTCTGTTTCAGTTTTTCAGTGTCACTGTACTTTGTTCTGTCAGGACTGGAAATGAGTGCCAAAACATAAATGGTATTTCCAGTGTCAACCTCAGATTTCACAAGCAAATATCTTCTAATGCCAGGGAGTGTGGAGTTTCTTAGACCTCACAAGTTTCAGTAGTATAACCTTTCCATCTCCTGCCGCTTATTGCAGTTAGCGTGAAGCGCTTAGCCAGTGGAGCTTGCCCATCACAATTTCTTACGGGACAAGATACTGTTGTATGCCTGTGGGACAAGATACAGTTTATTGAACTATTAAGCATTCCTTGGGGAATGTGTGCAGATGATGGCTTGCAGATGAAATACTGAAACAAAGTGCTGTGTAGCTGCATTTCCCTGCTTCAAGTGAGGGTGTGGTGACAGGCCAGCTTTGACCTCCTTCCTGCTAAATGTGTTACAAGCCTGTCAAATGATTGTTCTGTAAAATTATAGTAGAGCTGCCCAGTGCAGAATAAGAAAGTAAACTCTGTTAGGCTCTGTCAGTTCTGAGAACAGAACGTGACTAATGTGTTTCTGGAACCTGAGTATCTCCAAATTTATTTGCTATCATGTAGGCTTTTCTGTTTCGTATTCCAAACTTGGATCCAGTGTTGAGCTACCCATCTAGTAGGCTCTGACAGATTATTAGGGCCGCCTGTCTTGGGAGTAATCAATTCAGGTTGTGTTTTCCTCCTTTCTGCTCCTAAGGAGGAACAATCTTCCTCCTTCCCTTGCTCCCTCTCTCTCTCTGTTTATTGTTGTATCAGAGAATGAGCTGATGTTTATTTTAACACTGAGATGAAGCTGAATTCACTGCTGTTCAGCACTCTTTAAAGTTAGTGTGCTACTTGAATATTTATATCATACTGACATTTGCTTACTTTAGGGAAGGCTTTATTTCCTTGGAATATTTGTCATAGTATCCAGGAATTTCCATGTTGAACTGCTGCTGGGTCTGAATGTTGTATATAATTCCCTTAGGCAACCGGGCTTGAACCCAGGTAAGTTAACTTTCAAGAACAACAACTAGCTCTGTGGCATAGCTAGTTGAAGGAAGAGCTGGCAAGGATTTTTCCTGGACTGACATGGTGCAGCCTGGAAAGAAGACTCGCACCTCACTTAAGCTATATAGGTAGCTTTGTCTCTCTCATAATGGGAATAAGTAGAGAGTCCTTTCCCTGCATACCTGGCATCATGGATGGGGTGCCTATATCTGATGTGATCTGTTGACCTAGTTATGGTCTGGGATGGAAAATAAGATTTGACATCTTTTGCATCCTGTTGTTTCCCCCCTGATTTCCACCAGTCCCTTTCCCTAAGGTTAAGGGGGGAGGGTTGGTGCAGAATCCCGTTCCTGCCTTCCTGACACACTTAGATGCTCTGACCTCCTTTGTACATAGAATAGAAATGACCAGCTTGAGGCTTAATCAGATCTCAGTCTCCTGTTGTTTCCCATCAGCTTATATGACTCTCTCGGGCTTCTGGGGCTAGAACTGCTCTTTTGCTGCTGTGTGTAAAGAGGCACCATGATTTATGAGTCAATTAATCACTGCATGCTGAGGAGCTGTTCACGGTAGTTAAACAGTGAAAATAAAATGCTTGAGCATATAGTAAGGACAGATCATAATGAATATGACCCTCTACCAATGAATTCTCTCCATCCCTGTATTATAGCCCCTATTCATTCTTTCCCAGCACAGTCAAACTAAGACATGAAATTTGTCTATCTTGGATGGCATGGGGTTCATCAAATTACTTGATAAGAATGGTATCTGTTTGTGTGATTTCTGCCCCTGCCCCCCACACTCTTCCAGTCTGATGTCAGTTTGCTGGTAAGTTGATAAAGCCAAAAAGATTAAGAGAAAAAAAAAAGATTCTGATACTACTGATTGTTAATCTTTTTGAGAAATCAGAATAAAATCCACCAATAAGTCTCCAAAACTTAAGGAGGGAAAGGAGGAGTCGACCTTGCCTGGTCTGTAAAACCATAAAAACATGGTGTGAAATTGCCATCACAGAACTATCATTGTTTGCTCTGCGCAATGCACACATCATTGCTGTCCATTTCTGAAACTGCATGATACTGTAAGAACCAGCAAGTTTGGTGATAAGCCCTTGCCAAGGCTGCTGTTTGGCTTCACATTTACTGAAGCACTTTGCAATTTAAGCCAGCGTTCAATGGTGGTAGTCAGATCAGGGTGGCATATTGCCCTATGGAGAGCACCACTGATACTCAAAGGTCTACCCATAAGGTAAGGGTATGAGGCAAGAGGTTTTAAACCTGATCATGTGGCTTTGCACCAAAACTATGCTTTCCAAGGTGAAAATTATTTTTTACAAATTATTGACCCTATACTTGTTCTATTTTCTAAATAAAATTACTGTTTTATTTTACAGATAACCAAAATAGTGGTAGAATATCTCATAAATAGATTTTTATTTTTTTTTCTGGCTGAAAAGTGTGTTCTTGGTAAATTAAATGCTGAAAACCTCTTGAAAACTTTATCAAATATCCACCTGATTTTGGGGGAGTGATGGTACTTCTGTTTTTCCCCTCTTTTCTTTACAGGCAGACTTTGAAATTTTACATTTTGTGTTGGAGTATTTCCAGAATTTCGGGTACCAAAAAGCTGGCATTGATTAGTAGATGGATTTGTGAACCTTGCTACAAGGCCACTGGTTTTAGTGGGGCTGCTCTTGATCTCACCTGTGTAACTAAGAATAGGTTTCATTCAAGCCAGAAATTAGGTGCAGTGGTGTGAAGCAGGTTAATTCATTCTCTCTGCCATGCGTTGAAGCTTGCAGTGGAATTATAATATTTGCCACTTATCAGTAAAAGTAAAAGAATTTCTTTTGTTCCGACACAATCTAGTTTCTCATTTTTGTTCAGCTCTGCTGCTGGCATATGTTGACTGTATCTAATGGCCTTTGTTTGTGTTCTAAGCTTATCTCATAAATTGGCTTTTGAAATACACAATCAGCAGTAATAATGTTTCACTGTGGTGACCATGATTAAACATTTATCTTCTGTCCCCCTTCCTTTCTCTGTTTGATGATTTTATTTACTTATCTATTTATTTATGTATTTATTTTTAGGACCCAGGTTTCTCTTTGGTGATTCATGACAAGCTCCAAGTTCCCAATACCATTCGTAAGGCATGGAATGAGAAGGACAACAGATGTGATGTTTGTGCCACACACCTGAACCAGTTGAAGCAAGAGGCCATTCAGATGGTGCTGACCTTAGAGCAAGCTGCCAACTCAGAACATTATGATGCCTCGCCAGGCTCTCCACCACCTCTCTCCAATATCCCCACACTAGTGAGTCCCCGGCACATGGGCAGCCTGCAGCCCAGAGACTGGGCATATGTGCCTGCTCCTTATGCTACACCTAATTATACAGGCTTTGTTGCCAACAAACACGGTGGAAAACCGAACAGTCTAGGAATTGTCAATGGGGTGGAGAAGAAAAATGGCTCTCCTGGACACCAAGCCAAGGTCAGCTTTCAAATGGCCACCAGCCCTAGCAATGGTAATGTTCTCAACTCTGTGGCTATCCAGGCTCATCAGTACCTTGATGGCACCTGGTCTTTGTCAAGAACGAATGGTGTCACTTTATATCCCTACCAAGTAAGTATTTTAAAATAACAAAATATGTTTGTTTTCTCCCCATTGAAGCTTGCATGGGTATGCTCCTGTTGGGTAGAAGTAGAGCTATTCATATAGTGAGCATCAGAAGGAGAAGTGCTATAAATTCCTGTTTCCTGGATAGGGGATTGAGTTGGGGGAGACATAAATCACAACCAGTAATAATTGGAGCACTTTTTATTAATTCAACTGATAATATTAATAGAACCAAGCTGTTTTTTTTTTTTTAAACAGCAGATAATTATTCATACAGTATTTGCAATTAATACCTCACACTGTTCTCACTCACTCTCAGAACACTTGGTTGGAGCAACAGCTGAGAGCCAAAGAGACTTGTTTACTCAGGAGTGGAAAATGTCACTAGTGCAGCAGTGACTTCGGGGTTGGTATTCAGAAAGTACTCAGAAGGTCTTTCGATTCATCATGTGCACTTATGCTCCTATAGTCTTTATATATATATAGTAAGCACTACCTTCATTGATGTGTTCTAAGTTATATACATTCTTATTTATGCTATTGTGTGCTGGGGACCTTCTACAGATTTAACTGATTCTGGGTGTTTTGATTTTTGTCAGTACTCATGGATTCAACAGGTCCACTAGTCCCCAGAGTTTAGCAGTTCTGGGGAAGCATTCATGTACTTCTCAACATGTTCTTTCCTCCTCCTCTTTGACCTGCTGTTTTATGGTACACCACACTCATAAGTACCTGTAGAACCCATCCACACCAGCTGGTACAGAAAGGGCTTTTATGTCAGGAAGTAGGCTCTCAAATGCACTTAGCTACAGGTGGTGAGATCTTCATAGTGCCCAAGCACTTGCAGATGGTGACATAAGCCTATTTTTTCTGAGTTCTCCCAGCCACCCCTGTTGGCTTCCTTAGGCCTATAAACATATTTGGAAATTGGTCTTTCTACTAAGCTATGAACAGATTGTAAGATAGATCCCTAAATTAATATTTAACATTTATCAGTATGAGTAACTAATATTAGAGCCAGAAAAAAAGTGATGTTATTTATAAGAATTAAGATATTGTCATGCATCAGGGAACGCTTGGTAAAACCAGAAGTGAACTATAGTTATTTTATCTGGAAAATATGTGACTTTATAGTTCTGTGGATTTATGCTCTAGTGAACCTGAATCACATTTGGACAGGTCAGTCTGTGATCATAGTTTGATCTAAGAAAAAAAAAAAGTGGATCAAAGTTTGATCTAATAACCTAAACAATGCACATTAAGAAAATGAATTATTATTAAGGAAATCAGTTTTATTGCATTCACAGTGTTTTATGTTAATCTTCTATGAAAATATGGTTTTTGTTTACCTTTTAATAATGTTCATGACTCAGAGATGGTTCCTTCTGTCTTTAAAATATTCACTAAATAGAATTTAATATCCAAACTTTTCAGACTGATCCTATACTTTGGCTTCAGCTAGGTTCCCTGCCATTTCCCTCTTCTTTCAATAACATTGAAATAGAAAAGACGTCTCATCCCCAAAAAGCCCAAGCAAAAAAACAAGCCAAAACCCCCAGACAAACCCGCCCCAAAACCCAAACAAACCTAGCAACGATGATCTGTGATGATAATAAAATTTTTCTTTTTAAGATTTCACCTTGAAATGTTAAAATTCTCACTTTACTGAAGTGACACATTTAATTGTCCGGTCAAGGAATAGCAATGATTGCTTTTTTCTTTAAATGCATTGACAGGATTTTAATGTTTGGTTAAGCAGTATCTGTATCAGACAGGGACTTAGTCAAGAAAGAAGAAAAACTTTGAAAAGTAATTTATTTGTAATTTGAAGTAGTAGGATGATGCAAGCTTTGCTTTTTCTACTTTTGTGTACAGAAACAAATCTTATTTGCTACACACTTTTGGAACATTTTAGAACTCTTTCCCATATAAATATATTTTTTTGTTATGCTCTTAGTTACAAAACTTCTGGGGAAGAGCACTAGGAAGATGAATCTGTTATCTTAATTAAAACCCTTCTTGATTTGAAGCTGTATTAAAAAAAGAGGTACTAGCTACTTGCTTGCAAATATCTATATTAAATTTTCTTGCCTTCCTTTAGGAACAGTAATAAGAAAAACCTTACTGTGCATTAGTGAAGAGGAATAGAAAATAAGAAAAAGGCTTTTTTGGGGGAGGGAGGGATAAAAAGCCTTGCACGTCACACAGCAAGATACAGTACCATTCTATATCATAATCATGTTAAATTGATGTCCAGGGAGAAGTCAGTCTCATGGCTCTAGACTTAATGGCACCTATTGTAGATACCTCCTATTGTAAATTAGCTTTTGTTAGACAGTCTATATAAATTGATAGAAATGCTTGAGTACCTTGAAAACTGTCTTTTCTTCCTTGAAGTGTCACTAAAAAGAGAAAACATTAGTTTGGAAGTGACATTCTGTGGCTCAGAATTGAGTCACAGCAGTTTTAGGCACCAAAAAGTATTCCTACTATTCTAAATTCTAGGATGTTACTCCCTTCCCAGGGCCCTCCCCTTCTGACTGCCTAAAATTAGAACCTTGTTATGGGGAATGAATTACGACTTTTGCTTCAGTTCTGGTAGGAACAAAAAAGCCCTATTAAAAATCAGGGGGTTTTGCGATATTGTAGGGCTCAGCTGCTGCAGTAGTGTAGGACAAGTCATAAATAGCATGCCATTGTTCTACTGCTTTTGCAGAAATTGCTATCAGGAGTAAGTAAAACAAATTGAATTTGTACACTACCAGATTTAGTAATGTACTATAGGTTTAAAGTCTGAAAAATAGAAGAAATAATACTGTGCTTAACTAGAGTTGCATGTCAGTTGTAAAAGAAACTTTCTAATAATTTCATGGGGGCATTATGGAAACTCATCAATGGAGTCTCCTAAGAATAAGTCAGAGTAATAGCTGTTAAGAATTGTTTAGGCAAAACTGTTCCCACTTGGAGATTAGGAGATGGTGTAGATAGCCCCATCAGTCCCACTGGCCCTATTTTCTGTGATTGTATATTTAGCAACCCCTTTGACGAGACTGAAACAAAGATCTAGTTCCAAAAACCAGTGATGTTATGGAATCATAGAATGGTTTGGATTGGAAGGGACCTTAAAGATCATCTAGTTCCAACCCTCCTGCCTTGGGCAGGGACACCTTCCAATAGACCAGGCTGTGCAAAGCCCCATCCAACCTGACGTTGAACACACCCAGTGACGGAGCATCCACAACCTCCCTGGGCAACCTGTTCCACTGTCTTACCACCCTCATAGTGAAGAGCTTCTTCCTAATTTCTAATCTAAATCTACTGTCTTTCAGTTTGAAACCATTACCCCTTGTCCTATCGCTACAAGCTTTTGTAAAACTCCCTTCCCGGCTTTCTTGTAGGCCCCCTTCAGATAGTGGAAGGTTACAATAAGGTCTCCCCAGAGCCTCCTCCAGGCTGAACAATCCCAGCTTTCTCAACCTGTCCTTGTAAGAGGTGTTCCATCCCTCTGATCATCTTTGTGGCCCTTCTCTGGACCTGCTCCAACAGGTCCATGTCCTTCCTGTGTTGGGGAGGTCCAGAGCTGTCTCCTAGGCCTGACTCACAAATGAATAGCTGATGCTGTTTTCCGTAAGGGGCTGAATCAAATTTTGCCGGTAAGTGGTCCTCTTATAAAACAGGGACTTGTATGCAGGGAAAGGAAATTGATGTATTTTAACAAAAAGCATGGCCTGTTAGAACCCTCTTACAAACATTAGAATGCTGAAGTAGTTACTTGGTTAGGGTCAAAGTGACCCCTTCCTGTTGAACATGTGTAGGAAAATACCAGCCAAAACTCAGTAGAATTTGATTCAAAGTCTTAAAATTGTGTTCTTTTAGTCAGCAGCAGGTAGCATTTGTATACCCTGCTGATAAGACTATATTTCAACATTTGTAAAGGCTTCTGTTGATCTCCCTATCACTCAAAGGGATTTCAGTCCTTTCCTGCTCAGAGAAAACTAATTTAAATTGGTGAGGTTTTACCTGAGAAAGGCTGTAATTATTCATGCAGCTGCTAATGCGAATTACGAGATACAATAGTGTTAAGTACATTTTTGTTGCTTACTGGTTATTATATAACACTTCTCTAAGGAAAAAAGAAAGAAACCTTTGGGCCTGGGGTACTAATGTATGAGCCAAAAGTTCAAACACCTTGATGAAATGATTGCTTCTCACAATTTTTTGTAGGGAATACGATACTAAGTTGAATGCATAACATTTTTTACTTTATGAGCAAGAGCTGCTAAAGTGGCAAAAAACACCACATTGAAAAGTACGATAGATTTGAGTCCTTAATAGCTCAGATTGATGTAGGGTTTGTGTTCAAAGGGAAAGGAGTTGAAAATAGTGATTAGATTAAGCTGGTTACACTAAAACACTTTTTCTGGAGTAAAAGTATTTAGAAGTAGTTGTTTCTCTTCAGAATGGGCACCCTCTTCTAACCTGAATTAACTGCATGGTTCTTGCATGTTGGTGTGCTTTTAAACCAAAAGCATGGCAATTAGCTGCATTGTGGTGTGAGCTTCAGAACATAGAATGGTGGGCATTTCCTTGGTGTTCTTCCTGGATTGGCATAATAATTTTTTCATGTCTTTAAGTAGATTATTTTAAAAGGAAAAAAAAATAGCATAGTGTGTTTGGTAGATTTGAGTGACAGGAAGGCAAGAAAGAACCAGAGAAATGGAAGAGGCCAACTGTTCTAGGAACAATGTGGGTCATGAAAGGGAAGGATGTGTAACAGAAAATGTGGCCATTGATGTAGGTGAGCACCTCCTGCTCCAGACCTTGAGGTTGTGAAGTTTTGAATTTGGTAAGGAAAAACATAATGCATGTAAGGATTTGAGTAGGGGTATTGTGAACATGGTGATATTAAAGGAGAAAGTGTTCCTTTCTCCCCTGAACATAAAAAGACCCTTTTGACCAAAAGTTTGGAAAATGAGATCTTAAACTACTGAGAGCCTCTTGGCCCCAGGCGTAATGATCTCAAGCCTATTCAGGGTTATCAAAGGCTTTGTTTGTGTACAATTGATGAAAGCCTACAGTATGTGCTTTCTGTTTCCTCTTTATGTATAATGTGTGTTTAGAAGAACACTGTTCTCTGAGAAAGTACCAGCTTGTTCTGGAATTTTGCAGTGATGAATGATTTGTTTGGAGTTTACTTAGGTCATAACTGTCTCATAACACATCAGTTCTTTCAGGCACAGGCTTTTAAAAAGAAACTGGTAATTATTAGAGTTGGGCGCAAGATGGAGAGCTCAGATATAGAGCCAATGCCTGTGTTGGGGGTATTCTCATCCAGGAGTTTGATTCCAAGATTTTTTTCCAAGTCTCTGCTGTCTAATTTATTTCTCTTCCACTTGCTGCTGTCACTTTTTAAAGTGTTCAGCAGGATAAAGCTAAAATGTTAATGATTACTACAGCAGTGCCAGGGTAATTTAAGGAGGTTCTGAAGCACAAGGTACAAACATCAAGTTACTTGCTCCATCTGTAGACTAACAGGTGTCTTTTATAGTTATTCCATGATTTCTAGAGACAGAGCTATTTTGCCAAAGCATCTCAGCAACAAAAGAAACTGATTTGTATACTGTCTCTTCTGGTGCCATGTTCCTAGGCACCATACACGATTCAGTGTGAGATACCTCTCACAGAAGGTATTTTGACTTTGAGCAGGTAGGTTGATTTTTCAGATGACTCGTGCTTCAACAGCAGTTCAGTCACTGCATATATGAGATCCATTTGAGTGTGATAGCTTCCTGAACATAGTAGAAGACTTTGTTCCTATTACTGCCAGCTCACAAATGTGATGCTGAACAGATATGTGCAAACTCTTGCACTGGTTTTTTTTTTTTTAATTTTTTTTTCCTATTCTGTGACTTGGACTCTAACAACAAAGTAACTCTATAGTGAAACTGTAGACTGAAAGTGCAGGAATTTTATTTCCAAAGATTGTTTGACTGGGCCAAGAAACAGATTGTCAAACACATTCATTGGCACTGAAATTATATCCCTGCTTAATTATCTCTGTTGCCCTCTTCCTCCTTGCATTAGTTATCTCTGAGGTAGCTTTCTTCTGACTAAAAGCCTTTTTAAACCACATCACTAATAATTAGATATGACCCTACTAAGTCAGCGTATGTCATCAGCTGACATTTTGCCATGACTGTTTGATCATTCAATTTGTGTATTACAGGACTTGGCTATTTGTATTTCATTCCTCCTGTCCACCCCTTCAACTAGCAGCCCAGTTGTATACTGAGTCTCTAATATCATCATGAGGGAAAACTGAAATCTATGTGAACTGTAGGAGGAGGTATTTTTTGCATTACTCTGGTGTGATTTGATCTCTTACGGCATTTTTATGCATGGCTTAATGACCTTAGAATCATTACTTTTCCCCTTCATGATACTGGGGTGACCAGGGGAAGAAAGAGGTAAAGAGTATCCCATGGACTGAAAAGAGCTAAGTAGGCTTATCCTAGGAGTATGAAAACCCCATGACTCAACTGATGTGAGGAAGAAATCTGTGGACTATTAGAGGAGTGATTAATCCTGTAAATTAGCAAAAGCCAGAAGATCACAATTAGTGAGGATTTGGAGTCTTGATTTCCTCCCCTGCTCTGTAGCTAAAGGATTTTGTCCATGTGTGAGACTAGTTTCTTTTCTGAAATAATGGCTATGCTGATTGCTTGTACCATTGAAAAAAAGCATAAACTTAGGGGGGAGGGAAATGTTTTAACAGTGAGAAAAATGGTGTAGAGATCGGATGGAAAGAACAAGACAAACTAATACATCAACACAAAATTGTCCCTTTATCTCCCATGCTGTAAATAAGTTGGCACAGAATCAGAAAAATGGTCGGCTTCTGCTTTGTTTCATAGTTCAAGAACATAAAGAGTTAAATTAAAAAGCCCATTTGGAAGTGAGAAGGAGAAGTATGCTTCTCATGCAGTGTACAGTTCTGTGGAACTTATTGCCATGGAAATAGTACTGAGGCCAAGAGCTTAGGAAAATTCATAAAAGGATTAGGTGTTTATGTGCACAATTAAAAAAATCCTTTCTTTCTGATATTAGGATAAGAAAAAAAGATAAATTTCCATATAGCACAAGGCAATTGGTATCTTATATTCTATGAAGAACATTTCCTTTAAATACATCCAATAGAGAGAGAGTTTCAGGAATTCTAGTCCTTATCTAACACTGAATCTGTCCAGCACAGGTGTAAGTGGGCTGACTGGGAGAAGGATAGTGATGGTCTTAGCTCTTAGACTCTTTGTTCCTCTGTGCTGAGAGTGGCCTTTGAGTGGCAGCTGGAGAGAGAGCCTAGATTAGAGGCTGAACCTGGTGAAGGATGAACACCAGATGCTGGTGCTGTGTTTTGGGTAGAGGCCTGTGATAAACAGGTTAGTGAAGAGTGCTTTTCCAGCGGTTTCAACAACATTGCCAGAGTTCAACTTAAGTGTTGTACATTTCAGAATTCTTTTAATGTTTGTTGTTGTTATTTCTTACTTGAGTGTGTGAAGATTCATGGCTTCTAGAAGTTTTGTGGTTGAATCACTCCTGTGAGCAGCATGTTGGTCTTCAACACTGCATAAAGATTCAGTCCTAGGGCTGATGTTCCTCCTGTATCTTGCTATTGTTCAACATCTGTTGCTAGAAGAGAGAAAAAAGAACATACGAACTCAAGGGTAACTCATTCTGAGATGGGAAGCAAGGGATGACAAAAGAATTAAAAAGCAGAGTTTTAGGAGTTTCCCTTTAGATTTCCAAGGGATACCACTCAAAGACGACACAAATCAATGTATTGTCTCCTTAACTGAACAATTTATTTCTCCCATTGTTTTACATAAATGTGATATAGAATTAAGATTAGACTTAGGAACACCATCATAATTTCTTTTCTTTCTGTAAAATCCTGTTCTACCCTTTGATTCTGCTTAGAAAAAAATTGGGCTTTTAAATATGAAGAATTGTACTATTGTGCAAAAAATAATTTGAGAAAGCCTTTATTTGATGCTATGCTGTGCCTCTGGGAAGTAAGGAATAAATAGCTAGAGGCTGATGTAACTCTGATTCCACACAGCTATCATGTAAAACCATTGTTTTCTTTTCTCTAAAGTGCTTCTGAAATGGTGTGAGAAATGGAGCATCAAATTCTCTGTTGGGACAGCTCTCTTTAATTCAGTGAATTTGAGTTAAAGTTGATAATTGTTCCCTTATATTCCAGAGTTGTGTGAACTTGAGAGGTGGGTGTTGTCAGATAAAATACATTCGAGACCAGACTGTCTTCTGTCTCACCACAGGATAATTGCTTTGCAGTTGGCACGGCTACACTGGTGCAATACAGATAAGAATGAGATCAACATCAACCTGTAAGATCTCATCAGACAGTGTGAGAACAGCTGTGGTGATGGGAGTGACTATGGTGTCTTGCACTCCAAGTGGGCCCAACACTTCTGTTTGGGCTGGTAGATGGGGAAGCTTTCTTTTTCCATATACCTCTGGTCTGATGCCATGCTGAAGAGTCTGTTGAAACTGCACCTCTTGACAAATTAAAACAAAAGGCTGATTGTCCAGCAGCTTTTGAACTTTTAATGTGCTTACCTGTAATTTATGAAGAATAAAAAGGATTATATCTGTACAAGGGTAAGAAAATGCCCCTCCAGCTAATGAAGTCACCTTTTAAACCTACAAACTGCTCTGAGGAGACACGAAATTACACCACATTTCACTCCCACCTAACCTTTCTAGCTGAATTCAGAACTGCTCTAATGGTTGAAGGGAAAGGTAGTGAGCTCCCATCTTCTAAGAGGTTGGTTGGTTCTCATTGTGCTTAATGTCACTAGCAAATCTGAGCAGGAACATCTGTAGCTCTTCCTTGTATGGGAACACAAGAGTTGCCATCACTCACATCACTGAAGTATCCGAGGGCTTGGGTTTTATAAACTAAGAAAGTCTCAGATCTGACTGGTAGATGTGAACATCAGGTGACTAAGCTGCAACCAGTGCAAGGTTGTACAGGTGGGAGTGCAAATGAAGTGTTTCTGTTGTGACAGCTCTATGAATCAAATACGTTTGTCATGCTTCAAATGGTTTGGGTTTTTTTATTTGTGATATATATATGTGTTTATTAAATAACTGGCTGAATTTATGCACAGGTTTTTGGCTAATGGGAAAGAGAAAAAAAGAATTAATGATTGGAATTATGCTTGAGGAGATCACTTCTGCTTCCCTAACTTCATTGTGGCTGCACCGATCTACAATGAATACAGCTCAGTGGCACTGGATAATTATAAAACACGCCTGTGATGTGAATTCTGCAATTTCTTTACACCTTTTACTGCACTATTTGTTACTTTGCAAGAAAGTCAAGGCTATTACTGAGAGAGTTTAGACCTGGTTTTGAAAAATAATCCTATTCTAAAGCATATAGAGTGATATTTTCTGTCTTGTAAGAAACAGCTGGCAGATAGGGTTTATTATTACTTCCCTTTGTTACAGGTTTTAGGCTGCTGGAGCTAGGCAGTTTTGCTGATTGTAAACAAAGTCATAAGTAAAATAATCTCTGTGTTTTATTCTTGTATATTTTATCAGTTACTGCAGTGCAACATAGAAGATTAACTAAAAAAAATTAGAAAACTAACTCAAGCGTTACTAAAGAAATTATAAGTTTTCTTCTGATGAGTTCTGTATAGTTATGAGATAATGAAATAATTCTTAATTGATCAGTCTCTCTAATCCCTGAACACTTTGTGGGAAGTTCACTACCAATGTGCAGGAGGTAAAAACGGATGTGACAGGGTTCTCAACTGTACCATACAGGTATACCATGGCAGTGATCAGACAGGACTGACAGGGAAAATGTGCTCGGAAAGCTTTGTCTGGCTTCTATGAAATTCATCATAAAGAATCTTGCAATAGTAGATAGGTTTAACTGAGACTTAGTCTGCAAGCTTGTGGAAGATTTCTGATTTTGGTTTCTTTTTTTTTCAATTGAAGTAATGTAAGCCAAAACTATTATTGCTTGTCCTGTTCAGCAATGCAGGTAAGGATTCCTGTCTACTAGGCCTCCCTGACAAGTTACAAAAGCATCAGAGGGTGTCCTAAAGCTTATCTATTTTATTTTTTTCTTGGATGTAAATGCTAAAGAAATGATCAAGTTGTTTTCATGTAAATAGGTGCTTTGGAGGGAAAAATCTGGTTCTGATGTTACCAGCTTTTCATTATACTTTGCCCTAGTCTGTCATCATAAAGGTCTATGCCTCTGTAATCCGAAATGCCTAGAAGCACCATTTACAACCAGGATTTAGTAGTGATGCTGATTATCTCCTGAGTGTTGTCGACTAATTTATCAAGTTTTATTACTACTTATATAAAAGTAAATGACATGCAGACACCTGGCCTGATTACAGCTAGAGCTAGATCAAGATTTTTGGAGAGGGGATTGAGAAAGGTATTATATTTGTGCAGGTTCTTTAGGTTATGAGATCCAAGCTCAGTGACTGGGTTTCTCTGATTCTTTTTCCGTTCACTGCTCGTTGACTTTAATCATACATTTGTATGTATGATACAAATACAATGATACATACATTGTATTTGGCTCTTCTCCCTGCCTCCTGAATGCTTTGCCTCTGAAGCAGGGACAGTCAGAACTGGTGCAAAGGGCTGTTGGTTCTGGGGCCTCTAGGTATTTTCTGATATAATGAATAACTAAGCACTTCATTCCTCGTCCATTCTCCAGTAAATGTGGAGGCTTATTATGGCTTGGTTTCCTTTTAAGAGAGAGTGAGCAGGAGGGCACCTGTTAGTTACAAATGCTTAACAGAAATACTGAAAAACTGATTGTTCCTCAGTGTCTCATCTGCTGCACAATTTTATATCATTCATGAGAAAAAAAAAATTGTTAATGCTATTGCTGCTAGTATTCTTTTGCCCAATTTGAATACATTGACTAGAAGTGCCTGTTTGTAATTTTTCGAGGAATCCATAGATGGTACCACAGAAAGCCAAAGGGACCTGTCAGTAACCACAAATCTACTAGAGCAAGAGAATGCTTTTTGCTAAGGTGATGAGAGAACTTGCTCACAAGATTTTTAAATGTTTCATGGACATAGAATGCTGGAAAAATGGAATTCTACCAGGAAACCTATAACGTAAACTCAGCTGAAAGAGATCTGAAGTGGTAACTGTAATATTTTGCAGACTTTAAAGTCTATTCCTGTAGAAGGACACAAGATACTTCGAGCATCAAAACTAAACCTTGGCAATATATTTGAAGGAAACAAACTGCCTTATCCTTTACATGTTAAGAAGCAGATATATAGGAAAGTGGAAGGATATGCCTAAGATGGTTGCTATGCAGTTTGTGAAGAGTTGAGAAAATAAACCTTTTCTTCTGTTACATTCAGGACAAAAAGGGCTGTCTTTTCATTTCATATGTGGAAGTTACATTTTTCTGTGCCTGCCTTGAAGAATCAATATCAGAGTGGATTATGAAACAGAAATTATAAGGGTTCTCAACAGTTTGGAAAAGCTTTGGAAACAGAAGAGATTGACTAAAGATATCTTGCAGGTTGATTGTTTACCTTCAAATATGGCTTGAGCTGGAATTTTTATCAGCTGCACAGAGTTCATACACTTTCCATTTACAACAAGCTGCCATTGTGCTTTCTGAAAAGAAAAAACTTGAAAACAAGGGCTTTGCTTTAGAAGGAATCACTTGAAAGCATGCCCTTGGGAAAGAATAAACTGGAAATTTTAAATTGACCTCTGATTTTTCTTTAGGTTTTAACATCATTGAAATATATTCTTTCAGAAAGCTTCTGAGTCCAGGATATATCCTCCTTGTTGTTTACTCTGCCTTAATTCCTTATAAAAGTAGTTCCAGCAAATACTAAAATCCTGTCATCCTCTTACAATACTCTGTTTCTGCATAGGGAACCTCCTGCAATGCTCTTCTGTTGGAAAATTGAGCTTTGAAACTGTAAAGTTTTTTTCTTGAACTTTTATAATAATCTTTTTTTGTTGGATAGGACTCTGAACCTTTTGCACATGAAAGCCACTGTCTGTAGGGGACACTACGCAGGAATGGGTATTTTGGAGTTCTAAACTCTGGATTAGTCACAGGACTAATCTGTGCCTGTTTTATATGGCTTCTGTCACTGTGGCCATTGTGAACAACTCAATAGTGGGAAGTATTTGAAGAACTATCCCCCCCCCTTTTTTTTTTTACTTCATTTAGTACATAAAATAGTATGGAGAATTTAGTGGTTTAATGCATAAATATTCATTCCACTTCTGATTTTTGTAGGCATCCTTTGTCTGGTTTCTTTGTTTCTGTGTGCTTCTTATATTTATGTATTTACATACACAAATCTATTTTTTTCTTCTACTTTATTTCCTCTAGGAAAGACTCCTATGCTGCTTTTCCAAAATAAATTGCTAATAAACTTCAGGATAGATTTTGATCTAAAATCAAGTTAACTCTGCTGGTGACAGAGCATCATCACGCTTTTTCCCTTTAGTAACTGTGTGCCGTTCTGCTGATATTAAGCAAATCAAAGAATCTGAGTACAGAGAGTTCTGAAAGCTAATGTTGTAGAAGAGGGAGTGCTTCAGCCCCTCTTAAGAATACCCATTAAGCAGCACACCTAGAGATGTTTCAGGCTTGATTCTTTATTATTCTTCATATGGAATAGTGCTCCACATTTTAGATCCAGTTAATGCCTATCTTGTATTCCCTTTGTCCTAGTGTAAATGATAGTCCAAGATGCCTACAGTATGCCTTCTGAAGAGACACGTAAGACCTTTTTCTTCAGTTATACAGGCTGCAGCACTGCACTTCCACTGACCTGTAGACAGTGATCCTTCTTTTGGCATGTCACTATGGAGCAGAAAATCAGTCCAGGACACTCTACTAAAACTTAGTTAGAAGTTTATTCAAACTTAGTTAGTTTATTCAAAACTAACTTTGGAAACTTTAACATTACAAATGCAATAAACAGGTTGAAAGGCAAAAATTCAAAACATTTAATGTGAAAATAAAAATTCTTTGTGGAATGCTGAAAGCCAACATGAAAACTGAAGATAACCATGAGACATTTATTACAGTTCAGATTTGTTTACTAGAGTTCAGGCATCATTTCAGATAATGAGCCTGTTTATTTTTATATTTGGGCTTCATTAAATGCATTTAATTAAAACTATTGTAAATCTGTTTTATTCCCAAGGGGCTGATTAATCTTGCTGTTTGCTTATAAAAAAATAGCAACCAATAGTTCCTGCACTAATTTTAATAACTGATTTTTTTAGACTCTAATGAAGTGCATTTTGTCAGTTTGTTGTGCAAACTCCTTGAGGTAATGACTTTTTGTCTGTCCTGTGTAGAAGAAACTGTACATTCATTGTTACTGTGTTAAAACGAAGGGAAAAAAGTAAAGAAATGTCATGTGAGGGCTGTTGAGGTTGACTTTTATGAAGAAATAAATATCGCTATAAATATGTATGTATAGTTCTGTATACTTTCAGATAATTTTCTTATGCTGATAGTCTCTCTTAACCTCACTTTTGATTGTTGAAGTCTTTTAAGTTTTCCAAGTACTTTGTTTTGTGCTCTCTTCTCTCTTAGGCTGCCAACAGGAAAAATGATCAGGGTATGTAAAGGAACAAGAATAAAACTTAGCAAATGTTAGCGGTAAAAATTTAAGAAATAATAGGCCTACAAGGAGGCAGAAATTAAGAAAATGACCAGGGTCTTAGACAATTCCTTAAGTATGAGTCTGCCTGCGATTAATGTACTACAGAGACCGGTGATAATTTACAACAAAAACTGGAATAACATGATTTGTATGTGCTGTGAACAAATTTTGCTGTGAAAGTATACACAAATTGTACCTATGAGTAAAGAGTAAATAGCTGGCAGTATTTACTGTGCACACTGCATTCTGAAGTTAAACACATTAGATAGTAAGATGCATAAGACTTTGCATATGACTGTCATTTGTCTTTTATAGCACTTCCCCTAGACAGGAAATGGCTGATACAAGTTTATTAAAGCTTTATTGAGCCAACCCTTGGTTTGATCTGAGTTCGGTTTTACTGGAAAATAATCCTTGATGAATCAAGTGGTTATTTGTCCACCCAAAATTCTCATGATAGGTTATACTAATAGAGTTTGAAACAATATTGTCTCTTGACGAATGGTTGCCATTTGTTAGTGCTGCAGGTTATGGATGGATGTTCAATTGTTCCCTCTCCTGCCCTTTTCAGAAATGGCTGTAGAGCACAGCCAGAGTAGATCCAGTGCCCCTTCCTCTGTTACACACTTCTCAGAACTATGCACTTTTGAAAATATGCATCTTTCAGAATCACTGATGATATTTTTTTAATGCCATCTGAGAAAAGTAAAGGAATTGTATGTCTCAGCATTGTCTAAAAAGAAGAGTAATCTAAAATCAGTAGTGAGAAGAAAATTGTTCTTCATCTGGCCTTATTTAGCTGGTCAGTGGAGATGGGGATTGGTATTAATTACTCAGTCTGCAAGTGAATATGCTCTGAATTCCAGCTGGGGATGGACAGTCAGCATGCTTGAAGTTTTCAGTATATAAGGGCCCTAAGGGGAAATGTGGGAATGTGATCTTCAAACTGTAAAGCTGTCATAGTGAAGATGGATTATGATGGTTCCTGCAGACCAAAATGCAGATTACATATCCTGGGAAAGATCTCTGTATGCATTTGAATTGAATGCTAGGTCAAGTTCAGCTTATGTAATGTTGAGCTACAGCCTGGAAAACTATGCTCAGCTTGGATCCCTTCAAGACTTGCAAATCAAGAATCGCCAACTGAAACAAACAATTTTGATTGAAAACATGATAGAAGTTGCAGCAAATGAGAGGAGGCAAAGCCATGATTAGTCTGGAAAATAGACTAGGAGTATATTTAAAAAGCTGAGACTGGTGCTGTGTAAGAAAGATCCATCCCATTCAGCAGAGTACCATAGCAAGTGCATAGTCTGACGCTCACAGGATGACCCTTTAGTGCCACTGAAAGGGAACTAGAATTGAGAGAGGCGCATTTCCTAATAATTTACAGTATGCACCAACAGAGCTTAATTTGATGTTCAGTTGCGGATGTGTGCCTCCTCCCTTCCCCCCCCCGCCCCCCCCATTAGTTGAGGGGACAGGAAATTTAGAGACAACAGAAGACAATGTAGCAAAACTCAGCACCTAGTCAGCCTATAGAATTCACACTAGGAAGCAGCCTCCAAGTCAAATGCTTATAGTTGAGTGATTTTTATGACTGCTAGTAACAGTTGTAGCTATGCAAGCTAAGGTAATAAGGCAAACACATCTATGCTTCAAGGCATTCACCTTCAGGGCCAGGAAGGAACTGTTTCTGTCCAGCTACTGGTGTCATTTGAAGGCTCTTCTGGCACCTTTTGAATTCTTTTCATGTATTCCTGTTAAAAACAGTGGTTGTTGCTGTCATAAAATAATTTTAAAACCTCAGCAGGACATTTTTATTATTAACATGAAAGTAAGACAGGTGTTCATGTATTGTGACAGATTAGAAAGACCAACCTTGTTAAATTTATAGAGAGGTCACTCCTGCTGATGCGTAAGTTCTGGAGAACTGCCTGTTTTTTTCTGTTTTGTTTTTTTTTTTTTCTTTAGCAACTGCATACTGACTTCTCTGGAAAAGAGATAATTTCATGGCAGCTCCTATTAGCACTGATAACTGTGAAATTACCTATTGTCACATTGCCATGTTGGTGCCATAAAAGAAGGAACACCTGTAAGGGACTATTATTAGTAGGTACGGAAAAGGGGAAGGCAGCTATGCAAAGCCAAAGGGTGCTACAATTCAGCATGACTATTACATTCTGAGATAGGAAGTTAGGCCATGGTTTGTGAAACCCACTGCAAAGGTGGGAGTTTTCAGCATGGAATATGAGACTAAATGCCGTTTCCTGGTGGGAAAAGAGGAATATGATATTGTTATGCTTTTTGACTTGAGATGTTATCTGGCATCAAGGTATTGCAAGGTATTTGCATTGAAAGGATACGCTGTTGACTTCTGAGGAGTGTATCAACAGCTCTGCTTGTGGGAATGAAATAAGAGTGTTTCCTAGGCAAGTAAAAGGCTCACAGCTCTGAGCCTTTTCCAGCTGTAATTCAGCCCCCTAAAAATGCCTTTCTTGCAACACCACTCAGTGAGTTTTTGGACCACATAATGACCAGCTCCCATGTTTACATTTAGCCACAGTGAACCCTTCTGAATATACAGTGTAACTTTGGAGCAACTCTGCATTCACCCTTGCATAATAGCTTTTCTTCTGGCTCTTCTAGCCTAATAAAAGTCTTAGTCTAAATGCTTTCTGTGGAATCAAGCCCAGAGGAAGCAGAAAAGATACTTTCTTCTTCAGGAATGAGACAAATTTCTCTTTTGAAGATGAGATTCCTTACTGGAATGCAGATAATACACTGGAACATGTGTTGTAGCATTGTTTAATCTAAACAGCAATGACAGGAAGGGATCATGTCATTAGAGCTTTAGACCTGCATTGAGAGATGCAAATTTAACAAAGCATTCAAATATGCACCTTAAGTTTTATTCCATTAAGGATGGATCAGAATATACAAGACTCCTCAGAGTCCTTTCAGATGATGAGATGTTAATATTTCATTGAGGCAGAAAAATAGAAAGCTGTATAAGGAGTATAAACATTCACTGGTGTCAGAGGTTAACTTCTAATCAGTTTTTTAAAATGTACTTGTGTATGAAGGTGACTTAGGAAAGCATATAGAAAAGCATATTACAGAATAAATGTTCAAACTTAGAATATTTGGGTTGAGAAAGATTTCTCAGTCTCTCTCAACTTTAATTTCCCAGGCTTCTGTATTGTTTGGTGTAAAATATGCCTGGCTTATAAATTAGTTGACACTTTTCTGCAAGAAGCTCTTTTGTATTTATTCAAAAGTTCATGTCTCATGCAAGATTCCAGTCCCTGGTTCCTCCCTTCATAAGGTATGTTACTGCTGGTCTAACACACAGCGGAAAGAAGTTGTATTATAGTGATATCTGCCAGCACTTTTGGCAGCAGTTGATATAAAAGCTAATACTCATAATTTCTTTCTGATGGGGTGTCACTGGGATGGCAGTAGTTTCTAAATAGATTCAAGATATTTTCTAGACCCTTGGGAGTCAAACCCATGAGCAGCTCGGTAAGGGACCTGTCAGATCTATGCTGATCTTGCCCCCAAAAAGGTGAGAACTTGAAGTGATTATGTGTGTGGACTGAATTTGCATTATGCCACATTCTTATGCGATAATCATTGCAGGAATCTCTAAGCCTGTCAGATTTTTTTTTTTTTTTTTCCCCTAGTGGAAATGAAGTAATTCTTGTGTTTTCACGGTAGAACTTGATCATATATCTTTTAAATAAAGACTAATGTTCTGGTTCATAAACCTATGTGTGGAAAAACTAATAGTGTTTTTTATTGCTTACTCTTTTGCTAGCTATAGAAGGAGGTTGCTTTCTGGGTCAATAATGCCATTTAAGTTAAGCCCACATGCTGACACACTCTGGTAGCTTCTAGAGCTGTTCATGTCAACTGACAAGTGAAAGGTCAGTGGCTTACAGATTGTAGCTTGTGATAGGGAAACAGCTACAGTAAGATTCGAACTTCTTACAATGTCTTAATATTGCTGGCAGGTTAGTAACTGATCAGAGAAACGAAATTTTGTTTTCATAACAAATGTATTACTCCTGCACATGGCAACTAGAGAGACTTGTGCCTCAGCTTCGAAAGTGTGGTCACTTCATTTAGCTGCTACCCCATGTGTAGAGACACAGAAATCAGATGTGCACATGTGGGCACATAGTAGAAAAAGATCCAATTAATTTCCATCTGCACGGCTTTATAATGTAGCAGCAAGATATACAGGTAATTAAGAGAATTAATAGCTTTATAAAAATATATTTTAAAAAGACTTCTGAAAGCTAGAAGCGCTCTCAGCTTTCACACAGGTTGCCATGTTATTGTTGTCTCTTTGATGAGGAAGGAAGCAGTTTTATTTCATTGCTGCACAGTATCTTTTTGCATTGCTGAAATGTTGATAGACACCAAATTGAGCCCAGAACCTCTCTGTGCTAGCTGCTGTTCCTATTTTTAATTGGCAGGGTGAGTATGAGAATATGCCTACTGGAAACCCTTACATTGCTGTTCTGTCTGTAGAGACTTGGCTAGTGGAGCTTGATGAATGAGAGGTGGATTTGGGTCTAGCTGATGTGCTTTATGGCTTTACTCACAAGGGATACCTCACAGTCTTGCAGGGGTCTGCCCGTGGGGAGTCTGCTTCACTGAGGGAACCTCTAGCATATAGAGGGTGAGCAGATTTATATCCCAGGATGGCTATCCTGCCTGCAGCTTCCTTGGGGAGGAATAGGAGAGGCTGGCATAATCCTAAATGGACATCAGAAAATAATGAGGGTATTGAGGAAGGTAAGTTATGATAGCTATTGTGTTTTTGTAACAAGGTAGTGGCCTTACCTTTCAGAAAATATTTTTATAATGAAGTAGTAGCCAGTAAAATTTGCAGGCTATGTTACCCAGATTAAAGGAGCACTACAGACTAGAATCTGCAACTTCTGTACAAGGCTGAAGTTCACTTGAGGTAGATACTTGCTGTCCTGAGTGCTTCAGATGATGTAACTTTCCCTCCTCTAATATTTTTTCCCCTTTGTTTGCTTTTCTACTTAATAAATATATTGGTACAAAGTGAGTGAAAAAGAAGCAAGCTTGGTCAATACTATTTCAAACTCAATATACTGATTCCTTTTGATGTAGATAGAGTATTAACTATTCCTTCCATAGATTACTTAGTTCAGGAGGGCACTGGCAAACTGAGAAAGATGAATTCATTGCTAAGCCAGATGAAAATGAGGCTATATCCCTCATGTCTCAGTGGTGGAGGTTGCTTGGGAATGTGCATCAACTTGAATTTACCAAGTTAGGGTCTGTATGGGAACTTGCTGATCAAGCAAATGAACCATTGTTTTAGGCTTAAAAGAGCAGATTTCCTGTTTTATAATAAAGCTTTTATTGTTGCCAATGCAATTCTTATGTGGCATTCTTTTTTGAGGAGAGCTTGCTCAAGAAGAAACTGACAGATTTTCAGACAGTACTGTTGTGCTGTTTGGTTCTGGTTTTGTTTTGCTTTGCTTTTCAGTTCAAAAGCTAGGACAAGAATGTGCACTGAGTGAATGAGTGAAAGTAAGGAGGAGAATACTGGATGACTGAGAAAATAGTGTAATTATTTACAATGGAAAATACAGCATAAACAAATCTCAGAAATACTGTTTTGTAAGGCAGAAGTCTAAGGAGGAAGAATCACAGCAAAAACGTCTTACAGTAGAGAAATCCATCATTATTTGATGTCTGATCAGCTGTTGGATCAGCCTCTAAGCAGTTGATCATAAGACACTCAGTGATTTGTCAAGTATTTCATTTAATGGTATGTATGGACTCTTGAGTGTGAGATGGAAGAACTGTTGTAGCAGTTTTGATGGGAGAATGTGCCCATGTCTGTGTAAATTAGGATTTAATCTGTGCTGAGGGGTGCAGATCAGTGTTAAGTAGCTGTCTTGTTCATAGAGGGACAGGGGAGGTGGCTGCAACAGTCAAAGGTCATCTTTCTTTTGGACAGCAGGAAGCTGGAGGTTGCAATTAAGCTCTAGGTGCTGTCATAGTAACTAAGTAATGTTTAAGTAAAAGTAGTTTATGCTAAATACAATCTGACTGTTGTTAAATGTGAAGTGTAATCAGCATTCTTACCATACAAGTGATTCCCCTGTTGAAAGATCTCACTCTGAGGTGTACTGTTTTGTATTTAGACACAAAATCTGTGCCATTATGGTAGCCCCTTCTGCCAGATCAATATTTCAGCTTTTGCGTGCCAATTTGAATACAGCAGGAGCAAAGCACGCTCAAGGACCCTCCTCAGAGTTTCAGTATTCACAATGAATAGTGAGTTGCCTTTGCTAAACAATATTCAGTATCTCTACATCCAAGAAAGAGACAGAATGCAGCAGACATTATGCATGTCCTTTTTCAGCCTGTTCCTTGCAGAACACATTCTTTTGACAGGAAAGGACTATCAGCAATTGCTGTCTTGCTCTTGCTTACACAGTGTCTGTATCAGCAGTTGCAGTGATCTTGAGCTATAGCAGCTTAGTGTCTTGCTATGAGAGAAAAAGGTCATAATCAAATGGCAAGATGCTATAAGGCTATCCTAGTGCCCTTAGCTACAGGAACTTGCTACCATTTAAAAATTATTTTTTCTAAAGGTGGATTTTGTCCTGAATAATTCTTTAAATGTCAGCTCTGTAGCAAGTAATTTGAGACAGATGTGCAGTATGTCCTTGGTACTCCATGGTATATTAAAGATGACTGACTTAGCAAATCCCCACCACTTTCAAGTTGTTCTGATTGAATGGTGTAATTGTTCCTGTTTTGCACTGTGAAGGATGAGGTAAAATTAATTTTGGTAGTTATGTGGGCAGCACAAGATTCCTCTTCCCACTACCCCTCCGGCCTCAAAACCCCACTTCAGCTTAGTGTTAGCTCAGTAAACCCTCTACCAGATTTACCTCAAAGCATTCAAAGCTGTATTTAACAATGATATCTCAAACTGACTCTTAAGTATTTCCCTTTCCCAGTTTTACATGGTAACCTCTCCAAGCAATACAGGGAATTAAGATTATGAAAAAAAATTATTAAGATTATGAAAAAAATTATTAAAATTATGAAAATGAAGTATAGTAAATGTCAAATTATCCACATTTCTCTTTTTTTCTTTTTGGCACTGAGCACTATGGCTCCTAGCTGTCACCTTGTCCTTTGAATGCTACCATATATAAATTTATCCTGCACAGTTTGTTTTTTTTTTTTTACTACAGAGAACTTAGTGCGGAACTTCCACGTTAGGCAAAAGGGATGAAGTCAGTATTTCCAGAGGGGCTCAGAGGAAATAGCCAAATTGTAGGAAGAGGACCTACTACTTAATACATTCTCTTGTTGAGAGACGACTTCTCTAGGTGAAGTAGAAATCCAGTATTTCCTTCATTAACCTCTTTTCTGCTGAAGAGACTCAAGAAGTGTCTGTTCCTGTGTGTTTGTTTTCTGATGCTGCTTCCTATAGGTGAGTTACTGTAATTCTGCTGAGATTTGTAGTGGCTAGGAAGCTCGTGGCTTAGTGAAGACTGGAGATTTTTATCTTGTTCTGCAATCCCCCACACTGTCACATCAGACAGTGAACTCTTATGCTCTAAAGAAAGTGGAAGAATTTTTTGAGTTTTCAAGATTAATTTGTAAATTAGTCTTGCCTCAACCTGTAAGAATTGGTAGGAGTAGGTCAAGCACAGGAAAACCAGAGTCACTTAATTCTCAAGACACAGTTGGTATTGTATACATGCGTCAGAAGAAAGACACATGTGAATGGAGTACTGTGAGATGCCACTCCTAGTCTTTATTTCATCACTCCTGTAGACCAGAAACCAGGCTTCTTGAGTGAAACAGGAAGAATAACTTTACCTTGTTATGACTGAGTGTAAACTGTGATGAGCCAAAAGGGGTTGGACAGAAGGTAAAAGGTGAATATTTTAGAAGAGCCAGAACACATGATTCTGTGTAAAACTTGGAAAACTTGAAATTAAGCTGCTAAGATTGTGTTCTAACCAGGTTTGAGAGAATTTAAGATGTTTTTGGTGTGCTAAAGCTTTGAGAGAGATATCCTTTAGAGCTTCCCTCAACTAATCTTTTAAAGGAAGGTCTTTAAGGAGAACCTTTTACTTAGTTAATGTAGACATTTGCGGTCTAAAATAAGCCAGGAAGTAATTTCGTTGATATTTATTAGGTGTAAAATCCAGTGCTGCTCTGAAACAAGAGTGGATTGCCAAAGAAGTCATTTATGAGCGTGTGTTTATGAAAGAGAGCTTTCTACCTTTGGTTTCCTCTTGCTAGGGAGCTTTTCTCCTGAGATTAAGATCTCTGGACACTGAGGATTGCTTTATAGTGAATTTGAACATAGATTTGTATCTTGAATTTGGCTTTAGATATGGATACTTTTAATACACTTCTGTGCATCCAGTTCATCCATCAGTCATTGATGTTAGCTAGATTTTAGGGATGTTCCTGAATGCTTCACTACCTCCAGAGCAAAGAATGTTTCATGTATTGCATAAATGCTAACTTCCTTTTGTACAGTAATTTCAGTTGGGAGTCCTCAGTTAGCTTTAGAAACATTAATGAACTTGGCTGTAAAACATGCTTATGTAAATCTAATTAACCTCATACTGCATATAGCAAGTCTTATGCACAGTGACTCTTTAATTGGAAGAGGAGGCGAATCTAGCTTGGCCAACACCTGTGGTTTAACTGCAGAGCCATCTTTTTCCTATGAAGTAGAGAATTTAAATCATGACTTATCTCCAGCTCTTGCTGTATACTGTCAGAAAGCAGTGAAGGAGGGTGTTAATGGATGCCTTGCTTTTATGAGATGGGAGAAAAAAAATGAGGCCTTGGGAGGGACATCTGTCTTATTCCATGTGCACTTAAAAGGTTTTTATTGAGGCATGAAAGGTTGCGTTGTTCCACGTTTCATCTTTTTGTTGCTTATCCAGGCAGTGATATGCTGCCAACAATTCAATAAAGGAATTTCTCAAAATATATCCTATTAACAGATCTTAAACCTCCTGTATATGCTATGTGGGTGCTCACAGAAGAGAAGGAAAGGTGAATTGAGGAATCGTTTCTTCTTTTCCCAATTAAATCCGGAAACAGTGTCTAGTGAGAGAGACAGTGACACTGAAGAGGCAGATTTACATGGACTGTATTTGCAAGGCATTCATTACTGGGGGGCAAAAAACCTCCAGACCAAGAGTATGTTAATGTTCAAAGTGTACATTTCAACTATGCCTTCTGAACTGGGATGGGGGGAAAAAAATACTCTTAAGAGCTTTGGAGATGTCTGTTCTATGAGTATTTTTCCTTAAATGCTTGATATATTCTGGGTACATTTGGTCAAGTTTGTGTATGTGTGAACTTCAGTGAGCAATGGCAGAGGAGAAAGAGGGTAATTTGGTATTGTGGCTGGAGGACAGAGTAAATAAGATGGTTATCTTACCTCCAAAGTCTGCTTTTTAGTTTAGTATAATAGTTTAAAAGATTTCTACACTCTCCAATCTATAAAGCAAAAGAAAAATGCAATAGAACTGACTTGAAGTCAGTAGTCTCTGGATATATGAATTATCTGGACTTCCTTTTGCCCACTATTTTGTGTATATGTATTGAACACTGGGAATAAATGTAGATTTATTAGCCAAATATTGTGGACATGTGTCTAGGTGTCTAGTGAGGTACTCAGCCTGTGGGCTCACCCAGATCTACAAATTTTTGTAGTATAAACAATACTCTGATAAGTACTGGACACAAAAACGGTTCCCAGCCTGGCCTGGCATTTGGCATAGCACTATCTTTGTCCTTCACCTCCACTGACTGCATGACCAAAGGGACAATTCCATAATTAAATATCAAGTTCTAGTCCCCAAGAGTGACTTGGGGAACTCATTCAAACAACACCTGATGTTCTGATTGAGGTTATGAATGTTGCAGTATCACAGGGTAATTCTGTGGGTTTTACCCGTATAAGATCCTGGGAGATCCTGGACTGCGTTAAAACAGTTCTTATTCTTTCTTAATTTGTCTATTTCTTGTGTTCAGTAAAATAAAGTATGTTTCCATTTTGGTATCCTTCTAATATGTTGTCAACTAAGAAGAGTCCTTACTGAGGCAAACAGTAAATCAACGGAGTTCAAGGAAAGTATGTTCATTTAAGAGTTTAGATTTGAAAATGTTCACACTGGGAAATGGATTTTTGCCTGGGAGGTGTGCCAGCATGGATAAGAAAACCAGGGTGCTGGACCCTCAGGATCGAGAGGGTGCTTAACGAGCCCAACATGTCCCATCATGAGTGTCCATTCAGGGCAAGTCTGGGAGGACTCTCCGACATGGTTGTTTACACTGGAATGCTACTTTTCACAGATAATACATCAATATAAATGTCAACAGTAGCTTCCTGTTTTCTGCAACAAAGCAAGCTGTGTGAATGAACAGGAAGGGGAGCTGCTGCCTCTCCACCAGGCTCTCCTGATCACTACCATACAGATGTTTCACAGCGTGCAGTTTGGGCAGCTGACCATCCTTGTAGTACGTGGGCTGTTGTGTAGGACACATGACAAAATAGCAGTACTACTAAAAAGCCTACATTTATATTGAAGCAACCCCTTTTTGATCTGTCCACAGTATATGCAGTTCCTAAAATGAGTATTACTTATGTCTTTTTCTCTCTCTGTCCTATGATAGTGTGGTACTCCACAAATACAGAATTGGTAAATACATGTGATTGTTTCCCGCTGCCTCTTCAGTTCCTTTGCATTTTACTATAAGGAAATGTGACCTAAATACAGGTCACATATAAGATCTTAATCCCTATTTATTAAAAAGCATTAACATTCCATTTGCTGGCTGAAATTTATTTTCTTTGAATGCATAGGTGAGGGGGAATGGTTTGTATTTATATCTGTCTAAAAGAATCTCATGTTTCTTTGAGTATTTGATTATTTTGGAGTGCTTGTATTTAAGAACTAGTTATTAAAAAACTCATGAACCAAGTGTCTAATCAGCTTTTGAGGAAGCTTAAGAGTAATACCTTTCAGGCAATGTCCACAGGCAGTTTCAGGCTTTTTATTTTTTTATTTTTCTGTTTGCTCTGTGGTATTCACATTAATAGAACTTGTGGATAATGGCTATAGATCACCTGAACATCTCTGTAATTGCAGAGACCATTTAGTTACTGCTTTTATACCTATGTCATGATGGATGTTTTCTGGGTATCCCAAACACCAAGACTCCTGTTCAGCAGTTGGCTGAAATGCCTCTCTCAAGCCTCACTCACCATCTTGCAGCTTCAGGGCATCTGCAGACTCCCAACAGAAATGTGCCGCACTCGCCGTGGAGATTGATATTTGGAGCTGCAAAACTTTATTTGGCAAAAGATGGGGATATCATGATTGCAACTGGTACTGCAGTTGAGATAAGTCAACTCGACTTCTTAAGTGTTGTCAGTTTGCCATGGAAGTGAGTAGCGCTTCCTGGTGACAATGTCAGCAATGCAAATTGATAAATGATGATCTTTCTCTGATTTTAGATATATGAATTGAGTGGTCTAGGATGAAGTTGGGTTTATATGTGTACTCTGCACTGAATTGAGAGCTTTTAAAATCTCTCTGCTTAGCAGTTCTCAACATGGTAGATGACAAAACTGGTTTCAGGATAATTTGAGAGGATAGGGGAGAATCCTGTGCTAGTTCACTGCAAATGTAAATAGCTGAGTTAGCAAAAATTATGGAAACACTGAGGAATTGTTATTTAGTGAATTCAAATGTATTGGATGTCCCAAGTGAACATACATAGGTTAGCAGAACACTGAAGAACAGAAGTCTGTTTGCCTGCATGCTGGAAATGTAGGGAGGTATCCTGGCAGTCAGCCTAAATTCCTGTGTTTTAACAGTGGTATAAGATGATTTAAATCCAGGATTTCAGCTATAGCCTTCTGAGAGCACTGCTCATTCAATCTAGTGAATCTGTAAATTAGAAGGACTCAGTCTGTAACTAACATGATAGGGGCACTTTCAGCAATTTTACTGGTTCCTCATAAGATAGAGTGGCTAGTTTAGCATTCCTGTTCTTGAAGCATTACAGTTGATTGGCCTAAAACTATGGAAAATAAGGATAAACTCTAAGATTATCTTATTAGGCATAGAAGAATGAGTAAAAATTCTTTGCAAAAGAAACAGGTGGCTTGATAGTTGGTCTAAAAAATGTTGACATATGTCTTTTCCCCTCCCAAATACAAATCACAGCTCTTCAACTTTGCCTAAGTTATCCATGGGACAGCAATGTGCCCTTGTGGCCAAGAAAGCCAATGGTATCCTGGGGTGCATTAAGAAGAGTGTGTCCAGCAGATGGAGGGAGGTCCTCCTCCCCCTCTACTCTGCCCTAGTGAGACCTCACCTGGAGTACTGTGTTCAGTTCTGGGCTCCCCAGTTCAAGAGGGACAGAGATCTACTTGAGAGAGTCCAATGCAGGGCTACGAGGATGCTTAAGGGACTGGAACACCTGCCTTATGAGGAAAGGTTGAGAGACCTGGGGCTTTTTAGTCTGCAGAGGAGAAGACTGAGAGGGGATCTAATTAATGTGTATAAATATATCAAGGCTGGGTGTCATGAAGAAAGGGGCAACCTCTTTTCACTTTGCCCTGCGATAGGACAAGGGGCAATGGATACAAGCTAGAGCACAGGAAGTTCCACCTCAACATGAGGAGGAACTTCTTTACTGTGAGGGCTCCAGAGCACTGGAATGGGCTTCCCAGAGATGTTGTAGAACAGGGGTCCTCAAACTTCTTAAACAGGGGGCCAGTTCACTGTCCCTCAGACACTGTCGGGGGCCAGACTGTAGTTTGGAAAAAAATGAACGAATTCCTATGCACACTGCACATATTTTATTTGTAGTAGTGCACAAAAAAACAGGAAAAAGAATGCTGTATCTGGCCCGCGGGCCTTAGTTTGAGGACCCCTGTTGTAGAGTCTCCTTCTCTGGAGACTTTCAAGACCTGTCTGGATGTGTTCCTGTGTAACCTGCCCTAGATTCTATGATCCTGCTTGGCAGGGTGGGTTGGACTTGATGATCTCCAGAGGTGCCTTCCAACCCCTAACATTCTATGATTCTATGATTCTTTGATAACTGAAATGTCTTACAGTGCTTTTCTTGATGTGCCTAACAAAGATGTTCTGTTGTTATTGTGATGATAAGAATAGGCATGAGAAGTGAAACTGAACAAGTGAAAGACTGATTTGAGTGAACTTTTTGCAGGGGGAAGGAAACTATGTCTTAGATGATTGCTAGCAATAATTTGGGAGGGTTCTTTCTAGGCATATGTTGCAATTTTGTGACATGCATTGATGAACAAAAGCTATTTGTGATGGAAATGGGGAAAGGGGTGTTGTTAGGAATTGCATGAAGTACAATAGATGACATCATAGCATTGTAAATTAATGCAGAAGTAATAATCAGGAAACGGAAATCAAAATTTTGAGGACGTACCCCAACAGGGCTGACCCAACTTTAGTCTCTAAAGTCAACAATAAAGATCTTTCTGTTAATTTGAGGAGAGCTAAGTCAAATCTGTTTGAAATCCCTTTCTTTTCCCATACAGTAAAACGATGTTTAAAACTTTTTAAGCAAGCCAGTGTGAGTGGTAGTGATCCTAATTTTCCAGAGAGGTGATAAGTAGTCTGAGATCCCAAGGGACTCTTTCCTGTGCTGTGTGCTGGCTTTTCCAGAGAAAGGTCAACAAAATCACTTAATACACTAGTGTTGTGTTATTTTACAAAAGCAAACAAGTGTATTTTTTTTTTCCCTGAAGTAAGATCAAAATTTTACACATATCTGAGATGTATTTGAGGTAAAACCAAGCAAAGATTATGGTTTACTCTTTCTTTTCCATATGGTGGAAAGCCATAGACATTATTGACATTTTTAGTGAGAGAATGAATGTATCCCATTAGTTTTAATGAAGACAAGGTTAGAGCTGAGTCAAAGTACTGTAGATTAGCGTGACAGAAGCAGTAAACTTATTCACAGAGCAGCAAAGAGGTATTGAATGAAATGCCTCTCTTACTCCATCTGCAACCCAGAGACACTTCTGGATGATGAGGGGTCAGCTAATGAGCTTTAGCTGATGACACTTGTTTTTTTCTGTCTTCAGATATCTCAGCTTATGACAGAGACTAGTCGAGAGGGCCTGACTGAAGCAGCATTGAACCGCTACAATGCAGACAAACCCTCCTTGTACAGCTTCCCTGCTTCCCAGAGCACATATGTTGCTAGTGAAGTATCCACAGGCACCTCGGTGGCAGCATCATTTTTTGCCAGGTAAGAGAGATTTCTCAGATTCTTTCCTTCTCTCGAAAAAATAATTTCTTTCAAAGAAGATGATTCTGTAGCAAGGAAGTGGGGTTGACGGACTACAGCACGCATTTTGAAACATGGCTGTAGATACAGATCTATCTCAAACTTGCAGGAATTACGTGAAAATGTATGCATTTGTCTGTAAGAGGGGGATGATATTTCTACCTTCGTCTGTAAAATGTCTCTTTAATTCTCAATTTGAGTTAAAATATGGTTTTGCTTCCAGAACAATACCTGATCTAGTGACGTTTTTAGAGAGGTGTGTCCCTGAATGAGAAGGCCCCATCCAGGTAATTTTCCAGGATAGGCGATTAATTGTAGAGCTAACTGGAGGGGGATATTTCTGTTTGGTGGGCAACCTGCAGCCTTCTTTATTGAATTTTACTTCCATCTGGGAAATTATAAAGATTTCCACTTTCAGACTGAAAAATTAAGGTTTCCAATTTCAGTCTCTGTCCCTGTTACACTGTTGAATTAACCTGGGGTCTAAACTCAGCCTTGGAACACCCTTTCTGCTGAATATTCAGCCAGTGTTTCAAAAGATCTTGATGAGATAGCTTCATTTAAAAATCCTATGGCTATCTTTATTAATTTGTTAGTAAAAATAGTTTGTTAAATGGACATAGCAGCTAGTAAGTGAAATATCCACTATGAACAACAGCAATATTTTTCTGTGCAGAAATATGCTCTTTGCATTCTTATGTAACTGAAGAAGTTAAAATAATTCTTGCCTTTTAATGCTTTTCAATAATTAGAAGATTGATTTGGGAAGAGTTGTAGAAGTAATGAAATAACAAGAGAAGATTTTTACAGCACTTGTAATGCAACCTAGTAAGAGATCTGAATTGCAAAACATGGAGTGAACTTCTGCGTAAAGCCTCAGGCATATTCAGATTAACTCCCTACCCTTTAGAGAGCCCACTGTTAGTAATTCCATATGTTTCTATTTTATTTTAAGGGTAAATGGAAAACTTATAAAGTTGTTGGACTCTAAATCTGGAAAGGTTTTCCTCTCCTATTTTTTCTCAGAAACATAAGGACTGCATATGTTCAATCAATGTCATGCGACAAGTGAAATGTAAAAGGATTAAGCGTAGTGTTTTAGGAGACCCAGCGAACATTGTTTGGGGCAGCCCTGCCATTTTTTCTTCACAGATGTGATGCTGCAGTAGCAAATACAAATGATGATGATGGTCCTGACTTGCTGCCCTTTTCTGTTTAACTGCAGGCCATTTAAATTAAAGTTGCTGAATGTACTCATATGGTAATGTCTAACCGGAGTGCAGATTGGGATTAGCACATATTTTGGTATGAATTGATTTATGAAGATGGTTTAATTCATTTATTCTTCATTGTTTCACTGGTTTATGCTGAGAGAATTCATTTGCTCTTAATATACTCTGCTGAAATGCGGGAAACTAATTAAATTTACTCAAAATCCCTAGTGTAAATCACAGCATTTTAAGTAGGACTCTTTTAGTTTCTCGCTGATGGTGTGAATTCTTGGGTATGCTTGGCCCAGCAGAGATCTCGTGTTTATACTGCTTATTTTTAAACTATACTTAAGACAAAAAATGCCTGGTTTGGCTTAGGGTATTGTATAATTAGATTAATATTACTTATATGTCAGTTGTGTTCTGGGCTTCAATTTATGTCATCTGCTGACAGTTCAAGCAGCAAATCCAAGTCAGTTGTTCACTGCTTGACCTGTTAACAAGAAAATCCACAACTTGTTTTCAAAATGTGGATCTCTCATTAATTTTCGTTTTGCATCCTGTGTCTGTTTGAATTTTTGTAAAGTTGGGGTAAGAAGCATAAGAACCCACATGTATGTATATTATAAAATACAAAGTAGAAGGCAGTGGTTGTCAAACTCATTAACATGGTGCACTGTTTACAATATGAAACACCCATTTGTGTTAGGTATGTGAATTCTAAACTTTTGCTTTTTCTAATTTTAAGTGGCACATGGGGTAGTGAATACTAGCTATACCTGTGTTTTTTCTTTTTGAACATGTGTCACGCATGATGCTTTCATGGTCAGTAAGAAAATATTACATAGGGAAATTTGTGAATGTGAAGCTGAAATTGGAAGTAGAAAATGTTCTTTTGAAAACTGAGTAATGTTCCACAGTATTTCACTGTTAAGTTCCCTAACAAGCAAAGCAAAACTCAGATGAGGCTCAGATATAAGTCATACATCATCATGAAAAAATCCCGATTAACTAAAATGCTATAGTATGGAGGAAATGTCAAGGCATCTGTGGGAACTTTTGGTTGTAATTATTTGTGAAACATCAGGAGTGGGATACTGAGAGCTCATAATTTTTCTGTTCTCAGGCACTACTAGTCCAACAGTGATACTCACTTGACTGGCCTACAGCTGGCATTGAGCCATGGACAAGTGTCTGAAGGCCACAGTGACTCTCAATCTTTTGAAAATCCAGGAGACTTATCAGTTGTCTCAATACTTGACTGTTATGTTTCATGATCTACAGCTGACAGGTTTCCAAGCCAGCTAAAAGGGTTGCAACTTCTGTGAATTGTCATTTGTTGGGATATTACTGCCAGAGAACTTATGATATGTCGGGATTCCTGTGGGTCAGTATGTGAATGTTATAAAGGAACAAACATTGAAAACCATCCAAAGTGCTCTGCTGGTAGGCTATGAATATGAGATGGTACAGGGATGAATAATGAATTTCTAACAATGATTCTGACACAAACTGAATAAAATCAATTGCACTTTTAATGACAAGCACCAAATATGTCTTTCTGTTCAGGGCTATCAGTCATTTTTTGTCTCAGATATCCTGCAATCCATGCTAATTTAGCATCATATTGCTTCTTACTAGTACACACTTGTGATGAAAAGAATTCATTTAGTGAATGTGAAATAATGGTAAGACTCTGCAAAAATCATTTGCAGAGCATTTTAGGATTTTTACAAGAGTTAACTTTTGCCTCTAGTTTGGATATTTGTCATGAGAAGCACTGCGTTTTTGAGCCATTTCAGTCTGTGTACTAGCCTGTTGTCTTGTGTCCTCCAAGCACAATGTAGGAGTGTGCCACCTCCACGTAAGGGAGAAGTTTATGCTGGTACTGATGCTGCCATAACTGGGGAAATGACCTTCTTTAAGTTGTCTCCCTGGTGTCTCTGTGGAGCTCCAGCAGGTCAAAGGGCATTGTACTGAATGTTGTTCCTATCTATGCTGGTTTCTACATGTAGAAAATTTCTGATGCTCTGACTTCAGCTTTGGCCTGAGTACTCTGTAAATGAACCTCACTTTCTCAATAAAACTTTTTTTGTTGTGACTGGGCTATACAGTCTCAATAATCTCTTGAAGGGTGGTAGCATGGTACAGGAACTACAAGTCAAAACTGGACCATAACTTTTCAGTTGTCCTTACAATACCTAAAGGTTTTTTGGGATCTTGGTCCTGTTCCTTGTTTGCCCTGTCAGATTAAGCTTGCTTTCTTGGAGAGAAAAAACTTTTGTTGTCTTTTATTGTCATCAGGACAAAGGAGAAACATAAAAGCCCATTTCATTTAGGACCTCAAAAAAGGTAAAAATTTTTGAGGAGGAGATACTTTTAAATGGTAGTCTTGAAAGTTGTTTTTTGTTACTGGTCAGGAAGTGTAACAGTCTATGTTGAACAAAAGCCCACCTCAGTCTGAAATCAGATACAGTCATATTTGGATTAATTGAGCCTAATGGGAATATAGATAATCTTGAAAGTAGCCTGAAAAATCTGTTCTGGGAATCATTTTCCATGTCTTTATACAGCTTAAACACTAAGTGGGGCCACACAATACTACTGTTGTAAATGTAGTGAGGCATGTTTTTCAAATGAAATGCAGAATTGTCCAGATTTTTAAAAAAACTTTTATTTTGAGACAAACTTAGAAAAGAAATCCATAGCTTCTTGTATAACTGATGTGTAGCTACTCAGCATGGGATAAGCACTAGTCACAGTTACCTCCATTCTCGCAAAAATTGCTGGTGAGCCTTTCCACACTCATTCCCCATCCTTGTACGGTTTGGCAGCTGCAGGAGGAGGTGGTGAGGGTGCCTTACTGCCAAGGGATACTGTGAATGTTGTGTTCAAAATGCTGCTGAGTGCTCACAGATTTCCCTTCCATTTCTCAGAATCCTTTTTGAATCTTTTAAAAAATTCTGATACATGTTGCCTGAACTACAAAGCTTATGAGGACATTATTTGTGGGGCCCTGTTGTTAAAACTGCTGTGTTCTCTTGATAACTTAGCACTCCAGAGAACCCAAAGTGTCATACCTCACTATTTTTTTTTTTTTTGTGTGTGTATACATGATAAACTATCAGCTTATCACACAATTTTTGTTTTGTTGTTTTTCCTGATAGAAGCAATATTATGTGACTTCTGTTGAAACTTACAAGGTAGGAGCTAGTCTGCACAATCTTTCTGCTTGTTGGGAAAATTTTTAAAGCACAGGGGCTTAGAATCCAGAAGAAGCAGGACTTTTCCTTAAAGACTGTGTACTGTTTTAAATTTAATTTAAGGTCCTGGCTTGAATTTTTCAGAGGTCTAGGGGAAGCTCACAAAAGTGAACTTTTCCTGGTGTTGCAACAGAGGGTTTGTTAGAACATGCACTGCAAGAGCAGGTAAGAAGAGACAGCAGGTAGTTGAGAAGGAAATGGCTTGGAGTGGGTATTCCTGTACCAGAGAGCCCAGCTTTGGCTTGGGAAGCTCCAGGGGAGAAACATATGATTTGTGTCAGTAGTCTGTCTGTAACTGGTGTCACTAAACTGTTCCACTAGCAGATGTGGAGCCAGGTCATTGAAGTGCTGGGGCCTGAGCTGTGGACCTCGAGTTAGAGTTGACTTGTGAAAGGGTCACAATCTAGCAGAATGTTTTGTTTTTCCTATTGGCTTCATGTTCCAGAGGCAGAACCTGGCCCACCTGTGTCTCTGTGTCTCTGCCCTCACCCAGGTGGTCATGGCTGGGGTGGTGGGCGAGGCCAAGGCTGTATCAGCCAGGAACTGATGCGTTGGAGGGGCTTCCTGTTGGGTGTGGCTTCTGCTGGGCCTGGTTGCATCTTGCAGAGCTCTTTCAGTGGTGTCCTTCCATGTGAAGGGCCACTGAGGGAGTCATCTCTGGGTGTTGTGTCCAGCAGATGATGCTGGCACCACAGTGCGCAGTGGAGGAGCTGGGCCCCCAGGAACCTGTGGCAGGATTGTCTGAAAGAAGATTTCTCAGGAGACGTTGCTGAGTTCAGTGTTGGCCTGTGTGATCAGGCAACTGATGGCGGCATAAAATGATGATGGCTGAACCAGCACAACAGTCAGGGATCTCCTCTTGGTACTGTAACTTGTGCAGGTGCACAGCAGGCTGTGCAGGCACACCCAAGACATTGGTGCAGCAGAGGCCTGAGACACACCTCTCAAGAAAGAGTCTGTGAATGTTGTCGGAGAGTGAAAGCTGCTTGCTCCATGCTCTGCCTTTCTGAAAAAAGTTCTGTTGAAGTTTTGAATGTTATTAAATGGTCTGAAATGCGAGTGATTCAGATGACAGTGTTTCTTCATGCTGAAGATTTGTGGACCCAACTTCTCTTTTAAGCCATGTGGTGGTTCCCTGGTTTAGGCACTGCTTGAGAAGTCCTCTGTGTTAAATAGTGGTGCCCTTAACATCCCTAAGAGAAAAGGATTTTCTGAGACTTAGGTGAAACCATTTTGGTTTCTTGCTGTCTAAACTATGCAGAATCTAACAGGATTTTCTTTCATTAGCTGAACAAACTGAATTTAATGGTTAAATTGTGGTCAGTCTCTCAGACATTTTGAAGAACTATATATTAACAGTTCTGATCAGAATTTCTACTATTTTCCCTTATCCTTGTCATATACTGCATAAGAAATACGTAAAAAGAAGAATGTTAAGATAAAAGAGCCATAGACTGTCTTTCAGTAGGAATGCTGGCAGCAAGTTTTAAAACATCTGTAAATCATTTTCACAAATATTTCTACCTTCAAAGCCTGCCTTGGGGCTGACTAGTAGGGGAAATTTCAATCACAATGATCTCAGTCAACCTGAAAGACCATGAAGCAAATATTTAAAATTGGCACCTAGGTTTGAGTGCACAACTTCAGGGGCTGAGTTTTCATACAGTATTTACCAGAAATGTAAGAGATCTGTGTTCATGGTCACTGCTTTTCTGTGCTCTCCATTGCTGTAAGAGCCTTAAGAGGCTCCTTCTACTTCCTGTTATTGGTGTTATTTCATGTGTATAAAATAAATGCCAATCAAAAGGGAATCTTGACTCCCCTGAAGCCAAAGGTGCCTGGCACTTGGGGCATAAAGAATACTCTTTTTCTATGGTTCAATGTAAACAAAATAAAAATATCCAGGCAGGAAAGACTGTGTGAGCTACATGCAAGAATAGCCAGTGCCTAGTAATGGAGGCAATCATCTAATAGGCAGTAAAAAAATGAGGACTTAAGTTGCCACGTCTGTGTGAGGAAAAGCAAAGGTATTTGAATAAGCTCTAATTTTGCATGGCAGTTGTATCTTGGGTCCCAAACAATTTCCAGTGGGTTGTTGGTTTTGGTTTTCCTCAAAGATGACGCATTCCACTTTTGTTTGAATCTGTTCATATCTTCTGATTATTAAAAAAAAAAAAAAGTTCAGCAACAAGATTCTAGACTAGGTCTGTTTCTAACAGGAAGTGTGTAGGGTACATGTCTGAAAACATGGTGTCTGGATCTTTGGATACTTGCATACTGCCATTATTTAAACAAAAGCTTAAGAAAATGTATGCCTTTTTAGACATGGGTGGGAAATCTAGTTGTCATTTGTTTAATTTGGCATCAGGCTGTAAACAAGAATAATTTGAACCTTCATGTCAATTAGATCCACTATATGTTGGCTGTAGATTAATAGCTTCCATTCACAGCTTAAAATACAGATAATGGATCTTGATTTTTAAACAGAATTTTGGGAGTGATCCATGGAGCTTTAAAAAGAAATAAGCTAAAATTACCCTTGTATTATTGTAGAATACTATATATGCAGGTGCATGTTATCTGCTTAGCCTCAAAGTACCTAACTGATAAAAAGGACGTAAATCCTCCTCATGTTCCTGGTATCAAAGTAATCTACTGCAGATGTACAGAGGCATTCACCTTAAGGTAACAAATACAGTTTTCTGGACTATGCATGTTTTTTAAAAAAATCAGAACAATCTAAAGTAAAAGATTACAGGAACAATGTATTGACCATTGAATAGAGAAATTAAAATTCCAGCCCACAAAAGGTATGTTACTTTGATGTTATGTCTGTATTGAAATATGCTACACCTGCTTCTGGGCACTGCACAAGGTGCTTTCTGATCTGTACTTGACCCACATATGGTATGTTTTGTATTGATGGTAATGGCAATCACTGAATAATGTCATTATTAAAATGGTCATCAAATTTTGGAGGTTCTTGTGTAACTAGCCTTTGACAGTCTTGAGAAATGTTGATAATTTTCTAAGTAAAACTCCCCTTTCCTCTCTTTTCCTTTGCAAAGTTTTGAGATATTATGTTGTTTCTCTGTGATGCAGTTCCCAATTCGATGTAATGAATATCTGGTTCTGTAAAGCAAAGGACAGATACCATGAAAGTTTTTCTGTTTAAGAGATTACTTTAAAATGGATGTCTTGTCTCTTAAGTATGATTCATTATATGGATTGTTTCTAATATATTTAACCTGAAAACCATAATCTTAGGGTTTTCCTGGTTCCTGTAAATCTTTGGTGTTTAGTTACAACTTTTTGTTTCTATAAATGTGTGAGCGCTTTGCATCATTTTCATTTTTACTTTTTATGTACACAAGTTTGTAAACCTGTGTCTAGAATTCATTTGCCCTATTAATTTTTATATGATCAATTATGTTTGATTTTTAAATTACAAAAACTTGGAAATGGAGCATATGTTTTTCTCTCCTTTTTTCTGTCTGCTTATTTTCTCAGGTACAACTCCATGAAAATGTATAGTAACCAGGGACTCCATTAGCTAGTAAGCAAACACTGTCCATCTCTCTCAGATCATAGAGTCAATAATTGATTATATGACAATGAAAAGGGCCAGTAATGTAAACACCTAGTTAATCTACTTCATGTAATGTACGTGCTTTGTAGAAGCTCTGAATGTTATGTAGCCTCTGTCGAGGCAGAAGGTAACCAAGACACTTCCTGTCTTCAGTAGCTAGCAATGGCCTTTGTCCAGCATTTCCAAGATGTTACCTTAGCTTAAAGTTTACTTTGCTTTCTCTATTTGTACCTCATTGATTGCTGCTATTAATGATAAGAAGCTTTAGACCTGTGAATGACTGTGCTGGCCCCGTTCTTGCTGTGTCTTTCATGTCTTAGAAGTTGTGTACTGATAAATGCTTTGCATTACTGTGAAGAATATTGGATAATGATGAGGCACTGATTATTTTACTGGTTTGCTAAGGAGGGAGGCAACTTTTCACAGATTTGTATTCCTAATTCTCCTAGGTGTTTCATGCATTCAGTATGAAAGCACCTAGGTATATGGAAAGTGAACGCCTGCTGCTCTCCATACACTGTGCTAAAACAGAGGTAACTTCTACTTTGTGCCACATCTTGTGATTTCCTGCTGATTTCAATAGATGAAAAAGGGGAGGCTAGCTAAGGATAGGTTTGGCCTTCTAATTTATGAGGGAGCTTTTGGGGTTCCAGAGTACTTGCTACATGAACACCTGCTCCACACTGACTTAAGGAAACTTAAAAGGAACTGAGGCCATTTCCTGCCCTTGGCACTGCCTTTCCCTGCACCTGACATAGACTTTGAGGACAAATTGCCAGCAGCATATGCAGTAATCCCTCAGCACCTGTTTCCAAAGACTCCTGTTGTTTAATCTTGCCTTTTACTCTTAGGGCAGTGAAAATAAAAATGGTCAGCATTAATCTTCTGACTTCTAGTATAGTTGTGACTGCCAACTACAGTATAGGCAGCCTCATGTTGATTTACTGTTTTGCATATTTCTTGCTTCCCTTAAACCTTGACATAAGAGTTCTGATTTATAGTGTCTCTATCTTGGCTTGTGGAGAGAGAAAGATGAATTGATGTAATTGCACTGTCTATAGCAGAAAATTATATGCACCACCAGTTGTTTTTTCCCTCTGTTTTTAACACCATCAGACTAACCTTCACTCAAAAAGATCATAAATCCGTAGTAACAAGACTTTTTCCTAAACATCTGGAAGTTCAGTGGCAGACTTTTTATTCTGATTAGTGCTTTCCTGTTACTGTTACAGTACTGTTACAGTGCTGCCCCAGCAGCCTTGAAATTCAAGCTGTGATTTACCCTGTCTGTAGAGTTCTCCACTGCCTGCTTAAAGAATCAGTGTTTTCTTAACCTGAATGCCTTTTCCTTATGATTACCAATGAAAACAGACCATTTTAGTTTTCCTTGCTTATAGAATAAAAAGTCAAGAAAATGAGTTGAAATCTTGAAGTATTTTCTATTGCCAAATAATTTAATATTAGGTAGACAACTGCCTGTTGGGCTTGTATATATGCATCCCTATGATGTAGTTATCAAATATGAGATCACAGTACATCTGTATACATGACTAGGTGGATTGTAGCAAATAGAGATTTAGAACCTCAGCTCTTTGCTCAGCTGTAGATGCCCATCCTGCAGCTGCTGTCCATTCACGTTTCAAACTTTTGGCTTGGTCTCTTCTGAGTAACTCAAGCTCTGGATTACATGTACATGTGCAGGACAGGCTCCAGAGCTTTCTACCATGCATCTTGATTTGACACTTGATTTGCCTTTCAGGAGGCAGACCTGTTAAAGGACAAAAGAAGAAATTAATGTTCACATTTAGGAAATATGTAGTTACAGGAACATGGCAGCTAACAGATCATTTTCCTTGTGAATACATTTCTTGAGATTTCTTGACTTTTGGGTGTAGCTTTAGAGTTTGTTTTTTTTTTTTTTTTAATTGGGGAATTTTAGAGGCTTTTTCCTCAAGTGTATTTTCTGTTTTTTTAATAAAGAATTGGCAGCAATTTCTTCCGTCAAAGTGTTGACAGGGTCTGCTTTTTCTATTCAACGGTCTATTTTGAGGAAATCAATGGAGACTTAATTTCTTTAAGATCTCTATTCTTCTGGTTAAAATTTGTCAATGGATTCACATGTCCTTTTAGGGTATAGTCAGAGAGATTCATGTAGACTGTATGTTAGTCATCCTAATTTCTTTGAATAATCAGGCTAAAAACTGTTGCTGATAACTAGTGAGACAGTCTTTGGTTTTATTATCCCAAGAGTCATGAGAGAAAGGAACCAATCTAGTTACTATATGAGAATTACAGCAATAATCTCTTTGAATCTAAGAAAGAATGCTGAATAAATGAAAACTGTGAAAATCTAGGCAAAGACAGAAAAAAAATAATAGCTGAAATTATTTCTGTTTCTTTTCTGAATGCATCTTTGTATGCAAACACAGGGAGAAATCAGTGACCCTTTCATTAGAAAAGAATAGGTACATAGAGAAAAATTGGACAGCATTGTGTCTCTTGTTTGAGCTATATATAAGTAAGCTGGCTTACTAACCTGCCCAGGATGGAGCATATCAACGCTGTATGAAGGTTCAAAGTTGCCTATTCCTGCTTTTGCTTTTTATTAATGAAAGAGAAACAAATTAATGTGAATCTAAGCTTTCTCATTGCATTAGCTATTCCTTTTCCAGCTCTTATCTCCCACCATGTTTGTCCCACAGCAGCATCAACCTTTCATTAAGGCAGAGCTACTCTAATTCAGCTATGTGATGTTGTGGAAATATCTGACCTGTTGTGGAAGGTAAAAGGTATCTGAGTTATGTCCAACTATGTATTTCTAATACGTGCAAGATAGCACTCTTTGTAAGTTCCCAAGGGCCCCATGGCCTTTAGTTCATGTCAGTTAATTAGCCTTGGACTTTGAGCCTTGCTTATTCTGATTTATTTTGGTTGTCTCTGTAGGACACTACACGATAGAGTGTGAGCTCCAAAGCTGGCATTTCTGTTAGCCCCAACTGTTGTCATGAGTGAAACACAAACTATCATGAGATAAAGCAAAAGATAATTTCTTGGATCTTTAAGAGCCTTTAGGTTTCACATACTCAGATTCTTGGTTGTTGGTTGTTTTTTTTTCTTCTCTCTGCATGCATGAAGGTCAGAAGTGGACTTGAATAATGAAAGTGAGGACAAGAGGATTTTGAATCAGGTGCCAAGTGAGGAGCTCTTCCCTGAGTGAAGCAGAAACTCTCCTCCTGTTCCAAGGCTCCTCCTGTCTCAGGAGGGATGGCTGGGGAACACTAAGTACAGGTAAAGAGCTTCCTCTGGTGCTGAGGGATGTGATTTAGTGGTGACCTGGCAGTGCTGGGTTAACGGTTGGACTTGATGATCTTAAAGGTCTCTTCCAACCTAAATGATTCTCTGAAAGCTGAGAAAAATTCTATGATTCCACAACTTCAAAAGAAGCGTTTTTCTATTACAGCACTCATGAAATAATGTTGAGAACTGATAGGAATGCAGAATACATATATCTTCTGAATCAAGCTATGCATGGGAATGGGACTAGAAGGAAGGAAAACAAAATAAAACTCTGAAAAAGATAGAAGTATTTCACTAAGTCATGAAGTTCTGGGAGCACCAGTGAGCTAATGTGCCATTACTTAAGGGTTTAGTGAAACAATCCAGATCTCCAGGAACAATACTGGACATGACATTGATCCAGGGCAAACAGGAAAATACCTATGTTGGGATACAATTTTAAAAAAAAATAAAATATTGCAAGTGTTATGATTATGGAAAACAGGTGTTGGTCATACTGACTTGAAGTGTTTTTCCTGAGGTCATTGCATGTTTAGTTAATAAAGCGCTGATAAAATCTGTGGATTTTACTGAGCCATTTGGATTAACACACTTAATTCTTTATTAATACTTCACAGCAACATGAAACAAATTGGGAATGCATTAAGTAGACTAAACTAAATGAAATTATGTATTTGGTTAAATGATGCTTCTCCTGTTGGGATTCTGTAGAAATACAGAATGCCATAGGGCACCAACTGGAAAAATATTGTTAAACCTTTCAGGTGGTGTTGGGAAGGTTGTTAGTAACAGATTGCTTAGTCATCTGGGCCAACAGTAGGTGTTACATTGATGTCAAATGTAATACCATAAATCCCATAGTAAAGAATGTTGACCATGCTTATGGAATAGGGGTCTATGTACTGAGAATCACTTACTGGAAAGGATCTGTGTGTCATGGTTAATTAGTTGCATATGAGCACACAGGGGGATACTGGCCAGGAGGGCTAATGTAATGCCTGAATATCTGTGACAATAAGAACATATGAAGAGAGACTGGGAAGTTATTTTAATTCTGCATTAGGAATAGATATGACCACAACTAGAATACTCTGTCTAGTTTTGATGTCCACAATCAAGAAAGATGCCAACAAAATGGAGAAGCCTCAGAGAAGACACTAAGATGATTTAAAAGTTTGGAAAACATGCCTTTCAATAGCTTGACTTTGGTTTATCAAAAAGATTTAGAGAGAGATGTGTTGACAGTGTGCAGGGAACCTCTGCAGGAAACAGAAACGTGATACTGGAGGACTCCAGTCTAGCAGACAAAAGCATGTCAAGATGTAATGGCAGGAAGCTGAATCTAGACAAACTCAGAATCATAATGAAATGTGCATGCTTAGGAAGCATGTTTAGGAAAGGGCCATGACCTGATGAAATGAACGAGAGTAGAAGAGGGTTCTCTTTGTGTCTGTTTTTTAAATTAAAATTGATGCTTGAACAAAAAAGGCTGTAGTTAACAACATTTTGTGGTGGCTTTAAGAAATTTAGTGTAGGGAAGATCCATTGCTTTTGCTATGCGGGAAGTTACTTTAGAGTCATAATAATCTCAACAATCTGGGAAGACATACTTGTGTGTGAAGGTGTAGCAACAAGGAATAGTATTTCTGCTCCTCATTCAGACAGCAATGCTGTAACAAAGCACAAGAAAAAATTGCCGTGAAGAAAGGAGTAAACTATCAATTTTCTTAATTTAGCTAGGAGTGATTAACAAGTCTTTTAATTGATTTTCTTTGTAGATGAACTTCAGCAGTTTTGGGGTTTTGTTGAGTTTTTTGTTTAGGGTTTTGTTTTGTTTTTAAACTGCCAGTATCTGGAATTTTGATTTTTGCCTTCTATGCAACAAGATATGGGAATAGCCTTTTTTTTTTTTTCCCCCATAGCTTCTCTGGGCACACATCTGCTCTAGTGGTACATTGTTTTCCTATTATTTTGCTATCCCATCAAATTCTTGTCTGTTTCAGAAAGTACATCAGTATATATCATTTAAAAAAAAATAAGCCGTCCTAAAGTTATAAATGCTTTTCTTCCTTTTCCTCTTGGGTTAAGGATATCAATCAGCAAAGCATTCACTGCTGACACAAATAGATCAGTAAAAATCGTATGAGTGGGGAAAAGCACATCCTAATATTTTGAAATATAAACTGAGGAGAATTTAGCAGCTAAAGCTGAAATAAAAAATATATTGTATCTGAAGGCAAAAGGCTTTGGAGGCAAATGTCTTTGCTTTAAAATTACTGAATTGATGAAACCAAGGAAAAAAAAAGACAACCAAAAAAATCCCAGCTGTTCCACTTGATGGCTCATAAAATCTGAATAAAGTCCTTCAAGGGCTTTTTTTATAGGAAGAGACTATTTTTTGTATGTGTAGTTATGGTAGCATCTGGTTCCCATCTCTGGGAATTCAGAGAATCCACAGGCACCGACACGCTGTCTGCTGCAGAGAAGCTCTACAACACAGATAAACTGCTTCAGACAAGTGCGCAGTATGAAATGTAATTGTCTGCAAGCTGGAAAGATGTTGGTGTTTGCTGGGAGGAGGCAGAATCTGAACCAGTAAAGTTTGATTAACATAAGCAATAGGAGCAGGCCTTGCATAAAATTTCCTTTGTTCACCTGTGAAGAGTGGACTGATAAGCTAGCAACACCTGAGTCAATAGGATTAATCAGTCAGAGAAGGTAAGCAAGGCATACCTTAAGGTAAGAGGAGTTCACGGGTTTTCACAGGGGCTATATCCTTCACAGAGGGTTTGAACAACAGGATCAGTAAACTAGCTGTCAACAAATTTGAGCAGGAAACATAAAGGGCCTTTTGTGAATAATTACATTGAATTTAGTAACTGGTGAATGACAAAAGAAAGCAGAATTTGTCTCAGTTATTTCTGGCTCATCACATTTGTCATTCTAATGCCTTATCCTTTCTATAAACAGGATTTCTGTCTAAGTAGTTACATTATGTGAAATTGTATTACATCATGGTAAGAGTTTGTTACATCTGGTATGACGAAAAGCAAGATCTTCAGAATACCTTCAATGTGGGCATAGATACAGCACTGATTGTTTTTTGGTTTTTGTTTTTGTTTTGTTTTGTTTTGTTTTCTCAGCACATTGGTTTTGCTTAATGAGTAGTACGATAGAGCAAAGAGGGAGGCCAACTGCAAGGTCCTGCACCTGGGTTGCGGTAATCCCAGGCACAAATACAGGCTGGGCAATGAGTGGATTAAGAGTAGCCCTGAAGAGAAAAACTTGGGGGTGCTAGCTGTTGAAAAGTTCAACATGAGCCAGCAATGTGCCACTGCAGGCCAGAAAGCCGACTGTGTCCTGGGCAGCATCAAAAGAAGTGTGGCCAGTAGGTGGAGGGAGGTGATTCTGCCCCTTTACGCTGCTTTTGTGAGACTTAACCTGGAGTACTGTGTCCAGCTCTGGAGCCCCCAGCACAAGAAGAACATGGACCTGTTGGAGAGGGTCCAGAGGAGGGCTACAAAGATGATTAGAGGGCTGGAACACCTCTGCTATGAAGACAGGCTGAGAGAATTGGGCTTATTCAGCCTGGAGAAGAGAAGGCTCTGGGGGGGCCTCATTGTGGCCTTCCAGTATCTGAAGGGGACCTAGAAGAAGGCTGAAGAGTCACTTGTCACAAAGGCCTGTAGTGATGGGACAAGGTGTAATGGGTTCAAACTGGAAGAGGGTAGATTTGGACTGGAAATTACAAGGGAATTCTTTACTCTGAGGGTGGTGAGACACTGGACCAGGTTGCCCAGGGGGATTGTGGATGCTCCATCCTTGGAGGAGGTGTTCAAGGCCAGGTTGGATGGGGCCTTGAGCAACCTGGTTTAGTGGGAGGTATCCCAGCCATGGCAGGGGGGTTGGAACTAGATGATCTCTGAGGTCCCTTCCAACCCAAACCATTCTATGATTCTATGTAAAAATTTTTATTCTCTTCTGGCTGGAGATGAACTCAACCTCAATAGGAATAAAAAATTAAATGCATTTAAGTACAACTCTGTGCTTGAATGAAGCTTACCTTCATGCTAGGATACCTGCTTATGCACATATATACATACATACACACATATACACACACACAGAATGGGGAATAGCATATAGCCTTTGTGCCCCAGGGAACCACCATTGGTACTGTGTGAATATGTCTGGTTTTTATATATCACCTAGAGGTTAGTGCATTTCTCCAAGAATCAGGAGACCCAAGTTCTTGGCATCCCTGAACCTGAAAAGAGTAAAAAATGACTCTTGCGTGATTCATGTAAGCTCATGCAACCCAAAGGAATGTCTTTAAATAATACGCAAGGGTGGAATAGATCCTCACTCCAGTAATGCCATCTGAGGATGCTCCAGTATGTAGGGAGGAGCGTAGGATCTACAGGGCCGCTGGCAGCGAGTGAGGAGCAGCAAGCCCTTACCTAGATCTGGACAGCAGGGCTGGGCAGGTGCTATAGCTGCTGTTCTCTTCCTCCAGTAGCTGCATCTAAAGATAAAGAGAGGTGCCAGCCATTGTGTATGAATTTGTGACTACACCCAGAAAGAAATTTGGGGCTGTCACTCCCTTTTCCACACAGGTGCGTGGTTCTGTGCTACTGAAGTGCCTGGTCTAGGAAAGGGGCATTATTTTCAGAAATGCCTGTCTTCAGCACTTCCTGTAGGTTAGCTTACATGGTTGCAGCATGCCAAACTGGGGTGATGTTGAGCCAGGTGCCTCTATCTTCCTATACTCTGTGTGTAGAAATCAGGTACCTAACCTAAGGCTTTGACTTTCCCAGTAAGAGAGCTGCTGAGAAATTGCTATACCTAAGGATGACATAGATCTTGGCTGAAGTTTACACCAGAATCTGAAGAATGTGTTCAAACTAGAAGTTTCAAAACTAAAAGTTTGCATTAAAAATAACAAGTACATTGTGAATACAAGAATCATGTATTACTAGAATAAAAACCTCAATTGTTGAAGTGACCAGATTCCCAGGAACACTGAGATAAGAATGATTCAGGAGCCTAGGACCTATTTTCAATAATTATCTAAGTGCTTATGAACTTAAGTAACAGTGACTACCACTGGGATCTAGATTCCTGCACATCTAGGTAACTTCTGAAATTGTGCCTGTGAAGTAACTAGAACTTTTTCAGTACTTCCAGGAGGATGTGTTCTGATTCAGGTTTATTTCTGGTTCTGCCATAAAGTATCATTCTTAAATTTTGAAAATTATGTTCATATTTAATTCCTAACAAATAACTATGCTTAAATCCCAAACACATTATACAATATGTTAGCTCCAAGGGACAATATCCTAAATGAAAACAGATCCTTTTCTTTTTCTTCATGCCAACTCTTTGTTTAGCAGTATGGCGATTGCACACATATCCCAGATGTTCATGAAAACAAAATTCCTCTTTAATTTACAGCAGAATCTGGTTTTATCCCTTGCTGGCTTTGTATTTGTCAAACACACAAATGTTTAAAGCCTTGTATTCAAATACAGTACAGTAGTATTTTGCATGCATCTTAAAATCTAATGTTTAAAATCACAGAATGATTCAGATTGGAAGCAAAACCTGGAGGTGATCTAGTCCAAATACCTGCTCAGAGCAGGTCCAGTTACATGAGGTACCTCAGGGCCATGTCTCATGGAGCTTTGAATATCTCTGGATGGAGTTTCAGCAACTTTTGAGTGTCTGTTCCAGTTGTTGGCCATGGTCATGGTGGAAAAAAGTGTTCTTCATGTATAATTTGAGTTTCCCATATTGCAGCTTTTGTTATTTGCCTCTCCTTCTGTCCCTATGCACCTACAAGAGTGAGTCTGGCCCTGTCTTCTCTAAACCCTCTCATTAGTTGTAGACAGCCTTAAGGATCATGTTCACATACTCAAGGGTAACTAAATGTAGTTGTCTGCAGCATCTCCTCATACGTTACATGTTCCAGCCCCTGACCATCCTGAGTGTTCATCTCAGTGGACAAAGAGATCATTGTCTTATTGGAGAGAACATCATGGAGGTATGCCTTCAGTGAGATACTGTTCTAGAAATATAAACTGCTTATACGGGAAATCTGACTATAATGTAATTCAGCTTTTGCTAGGATTGGTTTTAGAGATCATGTTAAAAATCTGAACTTCACGTTTTAATATCTGAGGCTGACTATATTCTCCATTGCTTTTAGCTGAGCAATACATAGTCAGGAGAGACTGAACTGATGATATATTTAGTAAGAAGATGTGTGCTTTCAGATTTTAGATGTAGTAATTTCTATAGCTAATGTTTCCTCTGCTGTTCTCATAGTGAATATGGGTAATACTGTGGAACATTCAGGGCAGTTCATTCATATTTGCTTTGCAAAGTCCTTGGATGGGAGTCAAACAGCACTGACAGCCTGAGCCTCTGTTTCGTATACTTAGGAACTATTAAATATTGATGTTTCATGGAAAAAGACATCATCATGGGCTGACAATTTGGGCACCAGATGATTGTGTAGGCTGCAAAAGGATTTCTCCCTGGAGAGATTTTTCATGCAAGCTGCTTCTGTGGGCTAAGAGGGATGAAGGCTCAGACAATGCCAAGGTCTTGTCAGATACTACAGGTCGGGGGGGGGATGTGTCCCCATTGGGAGGTGCCAGGGCAGTCAGGGCAAGGGCCTGTCCCAACACCCAGCCAGGAGCATCCAGGGGACACCGAGGCAGCCTTGTGCTTTGGACTGCTTCCTGGGAACAAGCTGGCCCATGGGCCCATTGTGTAGGCTCGGCTCAGTGTGGCCCATGGCAGGGCTGTGGAGAGCTGGAGACTGGCTTTGCTTTGGCATCGATGGGACAGGAACTGATGCCCCTGGGCATTGACATGGGGTTCTGGGCTGTGGGGAGCTTCAAGGGGGCTGGGCAGCAGTCCCTGTGAGGCCCATGGTGCCCTCAAGGCCCTAACAGATGTAGAGTTGGGGCTGGGGTTAGAAGAAGGGTGAAACCTGGACCTGCAGTGGGTGTGAGACTGGAAAAGGAGGGGTGAAACAACGGTGCAAGCTGTGAAAAGGTTTCTCCCATGTAAGCTTGTTCATGTGGACCATGGCGCTGGGGGAGCTAAAGCTTAACTGAGGTCTAGGATTAGGTTTAGAAGGTGAAAGCCCAGAGCTGTGTCTGGTGTAGGGCTGAAAAGGGGCTGTAAAATCACAGAGCAGTCTGCAAAAATATTTCTCCCTTAGTGATTTGCTGAGAAATTTGGCTGAGTATCTGATTAATACAGGGGAGGGAAGGAATTGCTGCATTAGCCACAAAAATTACCAGACTGTAAGCATCTATCAGATTCTCAGAGCACATCCCAATCCTGTGTCTATAGCATATGGAAAATAGGCCAATAATTGGACCTGTATGAACTGTAATTTTTGTTGGACTGTTCAGTTTGTTTAGCACTCTTTATCTTTATATTGGAACTAGTATAATTTCAAACTTCTTTGACTCCCACTGTGGAGGATCAGCAGCGTTGAATACAGGAGCGATACTCATCTCCATGAACCTCACTGCATTGGCAACCTACTAGTACCACTAGTTTTCTTATTGCTTCAGCTACTAGTGAAAGTGGAAATAGAGAATAGTCAGGAAATTCAGCCCAGGCACAATTCATTTTGCACATAAGCCACAGAAAAGCAGCAGCAAGTGCTAATTATGGTTTTTAAGTTGAGCATTTCCTCTTTATCCGTCTGTTTGCAAGCAGCAAATTCCCTTCACACCCACGTAGGTGGAGGCATGAAGATGATACTGGAACATGAAAATACATACTTGTCTGTAAACTGACTTCAGACTTTCTTCCTCGGTATGGATATCAGAATAGGAGATTAACTTGCTCAGTGAGTCTGTCTTGTCTAGCTGGATGTGCCTAGTTTTACCCAATACCTTCTGACCTGGCAAGCACAGGAAAATAAATGCAAAGTGGTACAGTGCTGACAGAGTGTCCCTGTTCACCCTCAATTTTCTTTTTCCCTGCTTTGAGGAGGCTACTGTGTTCTGGCACTTGTTTTTCTGTCTTTGAATTCACAAGTATTTAGACAGTGCCCCACCTTGAGCTGGAATTTTATTCTGGAACATAGTGGGGATAATGTTGTTATTTATCATTTCTTTGTGAAGGGAAAAATTCTTCTTCTCTTTCTTCAGCCTGTTGCTTCAAAGTTGAAGTTGCAGCACCTGGTGAGTTGTTCTTTTGCCCATGAGACCTGTCTGGCACCATCTTCTCCCTACATCCCGGTTTCTCAGAAGGAAGTGAAGGAACACAGAGTGCTTCCACCAGGCCCCTGGTCTGGATGCCAGCACAAAGAGCTGAGACAGCTGTAGAGATGAACTGTTGCGTTAGAGAGAGTTACCTGGCTTGACAGTCACATGAATCAGCAGAGGAGCTGTGCGAGGACTAGAGTCTGGTATCCTGTAATGTACATATTCTCTGGAAATGTGTAGGGGATGTTCTGATTCTCACTCTCCACTAGGGAGGATATGGCTTCTGAGAAATTGTAGTCTTCTGGCCATGATATTCCTTGTATTTTACCAAAAAGTCCAATAGAAGAGCAAAGCATGGTCATGTAAAGAAGAGCTTTAAAGATCCTTAGGAGCAGACAGAAGTTGTGGTATTTTGTGCTCCCCTGTATAAGCTGGGTCTTGGGGATTCAAGGGCAAAAGAGCTCTTTAGTTTCCAGCTCCTCCTGAGCTTTGATAGACAAGGAATTGTATTTTTAGCTTGGTGCTTCCACACCACTTTCAGTACATTGACTTGGAAGTTCATAGAGTTTGTAGTCTTATGACCAACAGCATTTAATTAGAACCCAACAGAGATGTCTAACAGTTTGATCTTTTCTGATTGATTTGATACATAAATCTTCCTTCTCTGAAAGGACTTCTTGCCTCTGAAGGTTTCCTATGGCCTGTGAAGATTCTTCAATTTTGTTGTGATTCCCTAGTCATCTCTCCCAACTCATCTTACTGTTTGCTCCTGCCCTTCTGTTACTGGTTCTTGGGTCCTTCTCCATTGATATTTGTTTCTGTGTGGCTCTTAGTTCATTAATTTTAGGATGAGAATAAATTTTTCCTGTGTAATCAAGTTGAGAAATTCTTATCCGTCATCTTCCTTAGATGCTTATTCTTGTCCTGGTTTGACTCTACACCTTCCCTTTGACTGTGCTGATGAAACTGTGGGTGCTATTGAATGACCAACTTTAAGAATAGCCTTCCAGCAATGTTAGGGGTTTGTTTGGTTTTTGTTGTTGTTGTTTTTTTTTAAACCTGAATCATCCAGTGATTTTGTTTACAGCACTGTACTACAAATGATTGTTTCAGCACAGCTGAAAAAGGGGCAAGAGGTTGTGGTGGGGTCTAAAATGAGAATCTTATAAGAGAGAAGAAAGGGTGTTATCTCTAACTTAATCCTGAGTTACACTGTTGCACCTTCTAAGGCATAAAGGTGAAGAGGTACCACATGGCAAAACTTGTATTATTTCATAAAAGCAACATGAACATTTGGATGGATGTTTGTATGTTTCAAAACATGAATGCTACTTGTTTAAGTACTGAAGTGTAATAAAAAAAACCAAAACACTTTCTTGTTAAATTGTTGATGCAAGCTACAGCAGAAAGGATGTTAGCCAGTTGCCTGTCTCCATTTAAGATTTGGGTTTGTCTAGATCATAAAGTAACTGAGATTTGAATCTCACAATACCCGATAGCTTGTATACCTATACGGAAAAGCTGCCTTGACTTGGTTCAAAAGAACTTGTAAAGCACTGTAAGCAGTAAAAGCTTGAGAACTGGCACTTTCAGCCATATGTAAATTCTCATGGGCTTGTTAAAATGTATGATTTCTAAGTATGTGCAAATTATGATTAGCAAACAAGTCTCTAAATGATGGGTGGTGAGAGAGAGAAAAGTGAGCTAGTACCTTTATGTAAACATTCATAGAGCTTATTGAATTAGTCATTAGAAATTGTATACATATCAAATGTTGAGTTTTTAAATTAATCAGTCAAGACAGTGTTACCCCCATTCTTGCTAAAAATGCAGTATTTGAAATGATTAATATGATATACCTAGGTAGCCACCAGAGGTGTTCACAGTGGCACCGAGTGCTCTGTGGGATCATTTTTCCTATCATTTAGCACCAGAAATTAGTCTTTTCCCTCTTTCTAATTTTTTTTTTCCTTTTTCACTGCTCCCCAAATTCAGTAAGGTTATACCCAGCACCAGCAAAGCCTGCTAGAAAGTTGGAGATGACCAAGTATATGGCAATGGAGTCCTTCAGGTCAAATTATGCATTTGCTCAGTATTCTGGTGGTCTTTTCTGCAAGGATGTGGCAGGGGAACAGCAATGCAGATTGTACCCCTGTGTGCTTTGGGATATCGCAGCACTTCAGGCATTCTGCAGGCTGGTGGAGATTCACTGCCCTCTTGCCCTGGTGAGGAACACCTGCCCTATTCCTCATGTGCTGTGAGGATTCTCACTCCTGTTTTGCATCTTCCCCCCTGGCTCTGTCCACCCTGCAGCCATTTCTGCAAGAAGCTCTCTGCTCTGCCTTGTGGGTTTGAGTTGTTTTGTCAGGACTGAACAGCGAGTTTAAAGGTAGATGATGTTTAGTTTTGACCTGGAGCTTCTACAGTGCTGTTCTTTGCTGGTTTTTCCAAGCTTTTCTACCATTTTGAAAGCACATTGTTGCTCACAGAGATCCAGTTATGCACCCTGTAAAACAGAGCAGCATGTTGAAATTAATAAAGATTAATTAATAAAGAATTAAAAGAAGGCAATATAATTAATGCCAATCAGCATGAACTTATGGGAAATAGCTCTTGTCAAAATGACTTGTAATCTCATAAAAAAGAAATATCAATAGAATTGATTAAATGTAATTGCATTGATGTGAAATTTGGTAGTTGAGGACTCTTAAGTCTACTGGGTGTGTAAAGAGAGGCGATGGCTAGGAAATAAAGGCTCAGGGTTGAAATAAGGTGTTTACTCTGAGGACAGTTAACCATTGCAGATTGAAGACCAGTAAAAGCTTATTAATGGTGATTTCTATAACTGCGTGATGCAGATCTGTGGCCTGTTATGTAAGAGAGCAACTGTGGTGAATATGATGCTCTTTTCTGGGTATATAAACCAGCAGATCTCAAAAAGTGCCTTCACTGAATGTAGTCTGGTGAAAGGTGAGAAGTTGGTGGGTACATCTTGCAGAAGTAGCAAGGAAGTTGTAACTTGGTAAGTAACTCTGATGAACAGTGGAGCAATGTATGTGCGTTTCAGTGAATAGGCATTTATGTTAACACTTACTAAATATTCAGTTTGCAAAAATGTTTTTCTAAATGTCTCTTAGTAGAACAAAATTAAAAATTATGGATCTCGCTCTTCCATCTGTTGTGATCCACAGTCCTTGCTATTTGACAATCTTACTTCATTTTTTTTCTTTTTGAATGATGCTATTTGTATAGAAAAATTTTTTGCTGAACATGATCAAGGGACATACTAGTTGCATTAAAAAATGGAAAAAAATCATATATCTAAGTATTTGGTTACTATCACTTTTTATTTATGTCAAAGTACCTTTTACTTCTAATCACCATTTAAGTCTGTGGAAAGATGTCGATCTGAGTAAGACCTGGTATTCAAGCTTCATCACTTTGAGAACAGCTACAAGAAGTGTTTTGCCTTAGGTTAAACTTGAGTGAAATTGAGCTTGGAAGAGCTATGGAAATTCCTTTAGGACACAATTCCTTCCTTTCTACGCCCTTTTTCTAGATCAGATTTAGAAGCTTGTAATTTACTTCTGACTAACTTCCAACATCATGTTTTAATATCCCTTAAGCATTTCAGTTGCACTGACTAACACAAAGAGGCTAAGTAGTCATGGAAATCGTTCCATTCTTCCACCTTCCTATCTAGTCCTTGCCTTACCTGGCCTGGTGCAAAAGGCTCAATTCTGATGAAAATAATTTTTAATTCTACTTTTTAAAAACTATTTCCCAATGGAAGAAGTATCCTATATTGAATCTTGACCTTGTATTAATGTGAAACTAGTTAGATTACCTGACATGAAAAAACCCAGCATAATGGGTCTGCACTGACTGGGAACGACACAAATTGCAGAGTTATTGTGGCAAGAGGAATCTGAAACTGACTGTGAGGTTTAAAAATGCAAATTGATAGGCTTGCTGCGTTGTTTTGCTTGGTGTGATTGCCTTTTACTAACAGGTTCTGAGGAAGGGGAGTCATCCAGGTGCACTGTCTGCTGTGCTCTGTCTTTTAGCAAGCTCAGCACCTCAGTGCTACAACACTCAGGGTAGTGGGGGGCTATTCTGTTGTTTGTTTGGTTGCTTTTTTTGGTGTTTTTTTTGCCATTGTGGTAACAAATGTGGCTTCTATTCATCTGTAATATAAGCAACCTCATTCAAAGGTTCAGAGAAAAAATACATTTGCCTGTTAAACGGTCAAAATTAGTTTTGAACCTAGAAATGGTGCACAGCCTTTCTTCATTTATGTTTTTAATAAATCTAACAAACTGAATGTTGCCCTCCACCTCGCCTGCCTTCATGATGCTGTTGTCAGAGTGCCTTCCACAAGGACCTCAGCAGAAGTGCAAGAGGGGGCTACCAGGCCTGTGTCAGAACATGAGAGCTATCCTCATTTCTTGTGGTGTGTAGTATGTGGAGTAAAGGCCAATAGAGATGTTAATTAGAAATTATTAGTGATAATAATCAGCAGATAAAATCCTACCCTGTTTTGAAGTTGATGGAATTTTTGCCATCAGTTTCACTGGTCAAGTTTTAACCTAACAAGAGGATAAATCTGTTTGCCCGTTGTTTCTTACTCCATGAACAGCAATTCTGATTGTTACAAAAGGGTACCATGGCCAAACAAGGTGACTACTAACACTGGCATCTAACAGTGGAAAGGTGATGTAAAATTCAGTTTGTCACCGTGGCTTATTCACCATGCTGGGCTCTGCTGCAGGACTCAAAGAGAAGCTAATGGAACGATTAAGTGCTTCCTTGGTATCACCTCAGTTCATGTGCCAGACTGCATGTGTCTCGCTGCTGAACTTTATTCTGGTCTTGCATTATTGCCATTGTTGCCCAGCTATTGGTAGTTCATTCTTCAGAAGACATCCTGTAAAGACAGGCTTTCTAAACGTAAAAGGATGTGAAACATGCAAGTTAGTCAAATCAATTCTGAGATGTTTTTGATTATTTTGCCAGCTCACCACTTGCCTGTACGATGCCTATCTCTTCTTTTTCAACTGAATAAATTTAAATAATCAGTAATCAGCTCAAAATTGTACATGGGTTCAATTTTATTCATCTTAAATCACCAGAAAGCTTCATTGTTGGTGTGTCCCAAGTAAAATTAAGAAAACTAATGCTTGTGGTAAAAGGCTTTTTTTCTTTCAGATATATCTGCAGTCAAAGTTGTACCTCTGGGATAAATGTGCAGTTTGTCCAATGGTATTTCATACTTGTCTCCAAAAGGAAGGAGCAGAAATGTTCCAGCTGGACTTTGCACTTCAAGAGCTTCAATAAAAATCTATATTACTATAACTTTATCCTGAAAAAGTAAATATGCTGTGTAGCCCTTCTAAAGCTATTTTTTTAAATCTCTGGGTAGCATATGTATTATAGAGTTATTTCTGACAGAGGTATCAGCTGTATTCTTTTAAAAAATGTGTAAATGCTATAGGGTTTTGTTTAAAAAAATGCACATTGTAGGGTTTTTTCATAAATAACTGTTTGGTATGGGAATGAGTTTTCTTTATAGAAAAATATTACTGGATTTAGTATTTCTGTTTGATTATTTTTGTTTTTATTTGAAGCTTTTTGAATAATTTCAAGAATGTTGCTCTAGACACATCCCTGACATTGGGATAATTGAACTAGGGCAAAACTTGAATCAAGTTTCATTTCTCTCTGCATAGTATAGCAGTGCAAGCACAGACATTATTAGATACGAATTATCATCCTGGAGTTTTGATCATCAGGATGAAGAATCTGACTTTGTTGTCTTTGAATCTCATAGTAAACGGTGGAACATCCTTTAGTGAGGCAGCCCACCCAGTGTGTTCAGGGATTACTTCTGGTCTTTGACCTGGATGAGCACCACCTCAGAAGCACCTTTTGCATGAAACTTTCAGCAATAAAGTATACTCAGGTTTGCATATTGGTGTATGTGTTTGTAGTGGGTCTGGCTGAGCTGGGTCTGTTTTGTGCTGGGAGCTAGAAGGGTACTGATAACATATCTGTGTTGTGACTACTGCTGAGCAAGGATCCCAGCATTCNGTTTGCTTCTGTGGAAGGTAGGTAAATGTTGGTTTGTTTATTAGAGTAAATTCACAATTTTTAATTGAACAAATATCACAGATTATTTTTGGCAGTACATGGACAGGTTTTAGTTTCCACTGAAACCAGTAAAAGTCTTCAATATGATGGAAGCTGGGTCAAGTTCTTTGTAAGGTATCTGATAGCTGTTAGGTGATGTTTATCACTTTGAAAGTAACAGCAACAGACATTGCACTGCTTCGGATAAGGCAACCTCTTAGCTCAGGGCTTCATCATCTTTCTGTTTTAACATAAGTGGAATATATCTTTCTTTATGTGCAGAGAAAGAAGGCCCTAACTTTACAAAAACATTGTAAAACAACACTCTCTGTTGAGGCTATAGCTGATAATTAACGGGATGCCAGACAAGGTAGTTTTGATAATAACATAAGAAGAACTCATACTCATTAACTCCATATTCCTTTTAAAATAAAATTTATTTCCTCTCTGTTTTTGGCATTTGGATTATAAATTGTACACAATGTCATGGGCCACTGGGCGGTCATCTGAGTGCAGCTTGCTCTGAATAAATGATGCTGAACAGCATTAGTCAAGCCTCGTTCCTTTACAGAGATAATTTTAATTAAATTTCAATTGACCCAAAAAAAGAAAAGAAACTAATTAAAATTATTAAGAGGTATTTCAGTTGACATAACCGATCAGTAGGAAAGAGAGAAAATCAATCTGCCACAGAGTTTTCTGGCACCATTCGTAATCAAAGCCTTTGCGTTATGATCTTTATTGACAATTGGAGAGGAAGGAGTTACCTAATCAGTAGTATCAAATCAATACTTTTATTCACAAAGAGGTTCTGAATGGCATTAGTGGAGCACCTTTCTCTGTTAAATAAATGTTAACTCAATGTTTTCTTAATGCATGTTTTTCATCATGTGTTTAATACTGTTGACACAATTCTCTTTACTGTTCGTATGTGCCTCCTAAATGTCCCTGAACCAGTGGCCATGGTAACCCTCACTGACCGTACATTAGGTTACCTCCAACACTGTCTTACTAAGGCTGGTTGTTAATGAGCATCATTTGGTGGTTCACTTGTACAAGGTCATTCTTAATTTGTTTCTGGTTTTAGTATCAGCTCAGCATTGAATAATCTCAGTCCTAACATCCCTAGGGTGTTTTTTTTTGTCGGAGGAAAAAAAGAGAATATATATGTATTTAAATATAAATAGTACTTTGTTTAGCATTTTGCTGACGTGTCATCTTACCAGTTTGCTATTTATTAATTCATCTCTTTATTGTTGAATTATGAAATTTTACCAATTCATGGCTCTGCACTACATGTCTGGGACCTCCCTGTATACATTCTAATTCTGCAGATAAGATCTGAAAAATACTGTGGATCTATTGCCGTCTGTCTGCCTGTGGGCTAGTGTATGGTAAATGGAGTGGTATTTGCATATGATTATATCGTTCTACCCTTGTTGTTAATACATTAAGTGTGCATCATTGTTCTACTAACTGACAGGGCCCGTCTGACTTGTACAACTCTTCCCGCAGGCTCATCTAGGCAGCACTCTCTGTATCAGCGCAGCTTTCAGCAGAGCCACCCTTGCAGCTTAGAGGTGACTTACTGAACAGCAAGAAACCATGTCCAGAACTGCTGAATAGTTGGATATTACTTGCTTTTTAAAAATCCAGTGTCTTAGAATTAAGACTAAAACTATTAACAGTCATCTGCTGCATTGGGAGCTCAATTCTAGTTCTGTGGATGAGGCTCTTGCTGTTTAGTCAGCTGAAGTGGAAATTAATGCAAAGCACGAGAATTCAGGCAAACGTCTTGTTATTTTAAGGGTTATTTTTCTTCCCAGTATCAAGAGATTTGCAAGTCACCAAATGGGAGATCACTGTAGGATAGGGCTGTTTGTGCCTTTTCTATCAGTTTGCAAATATACAAATAATTTTTTTGTAATTGTGGAGCCTGCAGTTTTTGATGGTCTTAAAAGATTGTAACTTACACCAAGTGGCAAGCTTCAGATCTGAACAGCAATTGTGACAGAGACTACTGTTTGCCATTTGTAATAGTTACTTATTTTTTAAGTCATGATCAACATATTTACCATATTAAGTAATAAGAGGCTGATTCTCTGTCCACATGAATAAGGTAGGCTGTGTTTTACATTAACAAAGTATGTTCTTACTGGACGTCATTTTTGTCTTTATCAGTGTTTGCTCTTTGTGTGGATTCCAAATTAGAGCCACTAGCTGTAAAAAAGGAAATATGTTTTTACGACTTTGAAGTCCCATTAGCATTACAGAACCTGTAAAGCCATGGGAGAGAGCGTTTTTGGCCCACATATTCCTGTTTTCCTGCAGGAAGCATATCTGCATCCTTTGCATGAAGGCAGGAGGCACAAGGCAGCTCACCTACACCAGAGCTCCCCTTGGCGCTGAACAAGTGAGCCAGAAAGGACACAGTATTCTTTCAGCTTGAGCACTGTGGGATAAAAATCTTGTGAATTTGAAAGCAGAGTTAATTTGCTCAGGATAATTGAAAGATGGTGAAAAAGGAATCTCGTGCTGCCTCTTTTAGCAACATTTCAGAGCGGAAACAGCTGGAGGGTTCAGGGCTTACCAGTATAAATGATATGCAAAGAAATTAACTGGTGCTAGAAGCACCCTGGATAGTTTGTCTCATCGTTATAGAAGATATTTGTTTGAAGAGTATTTACTGGGCTTCCTTGTCCAGTCATTTCAGTCCCAACTTAAAAATTACTTACGAAACCATTTCTGAAAGTGAATATGAAATCTCTTTTGAAATTAAATTCTTAAACAGTGTTACAAATAGTTGAGTGAGACTTACTAAGTCCTCTAGTTCTGGCTGGGTCATGAAACCCATTAATAATTCTGTTGCAAATGGCATGTCAGCTGAAGAAAATGGCACTGAGAAGCTGGTTGCAGGTTAAGTATTTCTTATCCCTAAACATCATGACAAACCTGCAGTAACATGAAGTAATCAGGCTGGGCTGTCACTACTTTGAGAAATAGAAATGTGGTTTTTGGAGCAAAGGGAAAGACAGGCAAAGGGTAAGGTTTAGACCTGTTCCTGTTGCTTCTGAAGAGAAAACTGCAATTATACCTTAAAAAGTAAAAATTTTCACTTTAACAGCAGAAACTGATTCATGCTTCTTTGCATGCCCTGTGGTGGTGTGTATGCCATGTGCAGTCATCATAGGTTTTGTCAGTGACCTTTTACCTTTAAAACTCAAAAGACTAAGTACAAGACAGTGAAACCTCACTGGTTTGTGAAGTCACTTTGCAGAAAAGTGGCTAATTCTCTTGAAAAAGGACATGTTTCAATAAATGTATAGTGTTTGCTCAAAAAAAAAGACTGCAAAAAAAGTCACATTTTTAAGGATGAACAGTGTCTGGAATGGAATGTCTGAAGTAGTGAGCTGAGATTTTGAAGAATAGGCATAAAATGAAAAAAAAAAAATCCCAGCGTGCTACTACTTTGTGTTGTTTTCCATCCATAGATGGTGATGGAATACTTCCACAATGTGCCAGTGTTGGCACAGCAGTGTATACCACTCCAACCACCATCAAAATAATAAAAACAAGCATTTGCTTCAGTGTCAAGCGATCATTTGGAAGGAATCTTCTCTATGTCCAGAGAATTTCCACAGATTAGTTTTAAATGCCTACAGAAAACCCACAAATTTACAAAGGACCAAGCCATAAATAATAAAACCTGTATTTATTTCAGGGTAATGCGTCTTTTAAAGACAGAAAGAAATCACAGAATAGTTGGTTGGAAGTACTAAGCTCTGTGTTTATTTCTCTTTGTAATGGCTGCTGTCCTAGCAGTGTTAGCAGAAAGCTTACTGACTGAGTTAAGTCTGCTGGTGAGCGCAAATTGGACAAGCACCAAAGTTAGTGCTAGAGAAGAAGAGGAAGTGCAGAGCTGGAGGCAGGAGAAGGAAGAAAATAATATTTAAAATCTGCAGTGAGAGGTGCTGAGGGCAATTATGTCATGAAATGCCCAGTGTCAGGTGACTCATAAGCATAGTGATAAACATGGCATCACTAATCATGACATCATCCAGATGGGAATGCCTGTGCTAGAGGGACAACTTGGTTGTATTAGGCACATCTTCCCTAGCATTAGGGAGGGAAGATTAGCATTTCCCTCCGAAATCATAGGTTGACTGTGACTGAAAAGTATCCATTAAGAACAAGTATGTTGTTCATTCACTTAAAGATAACTAGGAAGAAAGGACATAAAACAGCAAAAAGTCTCTGTTTTCTCACTGAGATCTCCTTTCCTTACCAATCTTTTAAAGTTAGCAGCTTATCCTCCTACACAGACATAGTCCAAGCTGCTGCACTGTTCACATGATATTAGGATCTTGCTCAGGCAGCTGCTGCCACTTGTCTCTAGCTCTTGCTCTAATGCTTTCATGCATTGTCCTCCCCTGCATCCTACATTTGGGTTTTCTGAGGAAAAGAACCTGCATCTGTGGAGACTGGCGTTTCTTCAGTAGGTAGCTGCTCTTTTTTCTTGTTCTACTAAAGAACCTGATGTTCTTTTTGATAGCACCTTACCTCCCTTTTGTTTCTCCTTCTTGCACCTTACAGCCTCCTCTGATTTAATTCTAAGTCAGATGAGTTGCTGTCTTGATTTACCTTCAGTGTAAAACCAATATGCATAAAATTAATAGCGATCTGATCACCCTTTTTCTCTCTGCAGGACAGCTGTGGAGAGAAGTGTTTCCTATAATAATGCACTCTGCACCGAACAGAATGTGGTTTTAAAGACCGCCCCAAGTATTATGAACAGAAGGGTCTTGATAGCTGGAGTTTGAACTCTTGTGTGGCCTTACTTTTGGGTGCTTGAACCAGATAACCCAAATAATTTTAATGTAGTTTTTTTAAAAAAGGAAATATGCTGTACCTATCTATTTGGTACCTTTCTCAGTGACAGCTGTTGGGTTCCCAAGACACTTCAGCAGGGACAGTAAATCATTCTATCAGCCTGCTGCAAGGTGGTGCCTTCAGATCTGTGTGTGTTGCTGAAATAGCATGTGAGCTGAAGTACTTGAACTTCTGACTGTGTGAGCTCACGTTTTTAGTTCCCATTGAACAGATGAAACACAGGATGCATATGCACTGTCTCTGCAGTTGTCTTATCTTGTGGCTCTGCAACAGTTTCACACTGTGATCTGTGTTCCTGGTGTTCCCATTCCCTACCTAGCATAAGCATGTATGAGAAGTAGAGGAATAATAGCCAGTTGCTTTTATAGTATTTTCTTAGTGAAGCAGACTCTGCATGACCCAGTGAAGCACTACTTAGTTTTTATACCTCAGGCAACTAAGGCGTGGACTTAAGCACTTGTTGAAGTTTGTAGTCGGACTTTAAAATGTTGAGCATATACCTCAGTGATTTCTGAACTGGGATCTTCAAATATCAAAAGTTTCTTGCAGGGGAGAGCACCAAGTAACAGAAAGGATCAAGCAATGGTTTCACAAATTGGTACATTTGTTTTAAGGACATCCAGAACCAGATGAAAAACACCAGGTAAATGGTGCAAATCAGTGAAATGACGTCAAGCCATTCTGCCAGTTCATGTTTGTTGAAGGTTTGTGAAGGGCTAATTTGCCCTTGTAGGCTTTTTAACTAGATTGAGTATAATCTGTCCTCCCACGTTTGCAGAAATGCCAGCATGAACACTATCCACTGATTTAGCTAGGTCAAGAGAAATACACTTGTGTGCTTTTCTCCCAGCTAGAGCAAATTGTACTGCCAGGTAAACTGGGAATATGCAGATGTGGCTTTAGTAATTTTAGAAACATAACTGTAGCCTTTGTAGATTAAAGCAAGAATATATGGAGGCTAATTTATGATGTACATTGTAGAAAAAACCAACTTGGTGAGTTGACTCAAACTTTTGTGGTGTTCACCTGTTCCCAATTGGGACTGCATGCCAACCTGGTGGTACACGCTCGTGCAAGAAGCTGGATGTGTAGCAAAGCCTAGGCTAATAAATCTGCTGGGCTTATTAGCATGGGCTCTGCATTGGCACCACAGGAGGCAGGAGGAGGGATGCAGAGGTAAAAAGGATGCTGATGAATCAGCACCATGACTCTTGTGGGATGGGGAAACATCTGTGAAGCTTTTCTGAAAAAAAAGATGTGAAAAGCAATACTGTCATGGATATTTACTGACATGAACTTTCACACACCATTTTGTTTTTTCTTTGGTGTGGGTCACAGTCTGCTGCTATCACAGTAGGGGTGTTTAACAAGTCCTAGTAAAAGAGAACTGTGTTGGTGGAAGCTGCTGTGCGGACTTGGTAGGATGTTAGGATGCAGAGGCAGAACAATCAGTACACTGAGACATACTGTTAGGCAAAATCAAAGTGAAGACAATTATATTTTTCTCTTTGATACAGAGTGAATCTTTGTACTGCAGAGCTCAGCTTTAAATGATTTGCGTTTTACTTCCAGGATAATGTCTACTTTTGACCATGATGGTTTCAGAATGACCTCTCTAATACACTGTAAGACACAGTGGCTGCAAAGGCAGTGCTAAGGAATTCTCTGAATTCTCTCTGAATTGTAGTCCTACTGCATTAGTGGCTAGCATAGTGCTCTTGCTTTATATTTTTTCCTTTGTAATACGTGCTTTGCTGGATTTTGAAAAATGCAGCAAAAGCTTTGAAGATTGATAACACAATTCCTTTTTTCACAACAGCACAAGGCTGCGTTGTGGATGCAAGACAACGAAGTATTCAAGCAGGAAACACGTGTGGTGGATAAATGGGCAAGAGATGTGTTCAAATATATTTCTTAGAGTTGTCCAAAAGGAGGAAGATGATAACACCTTAGTACTGAGACTTTTATTGCTGCTGGACCCTATTCTATGGCTGTTTGACTCAGCAGCCTCATGACAGACCACTAGTTCTGAGTAAGGCTATGAGAAAATGCCTGTACTGCCACATAGATCTTCTGGTACTCAGCATTGTGAGTTCAGCAGAAACAGCTTGTGTGGGCTAAGCCAGATCCTCAAAGAGAGGTTGCTGAAGGTTGGGGTTAGCAGTTTCAAACATCCAGAACCAAAACTGTCAGATGTAATTTTTTCTGCTACAAGGCTCTAGTAATTTTATTCACAGTTTATTTAAAACATGACTTAAAGACTGCAGTTTGATTTTCAAAGTCAGAGAACAAAATGAGAATGCTTGATCATTTTGTCAATTTACATGAACATGTCAATTATTAATATACATGGAACAGAGATGTAGACATAGAAAAATATACTTGTACACTGGCTGAATTATTCCCTTCTGAGTTCTTTTTGGTGGGAAATTATACAAGATATAATGAAGTCTTGGAGTGGAAATCAAAGAAATGTCACCCTGTATGACTGGGTGTAATGGCACCAAGGGAGCCTGAAAGTATTGTCTCAATTTATCATTTCCAAGACAAGCGCCTTGCATTTTAAATGAAGCAAGAAAGCCTTCAGAAATGTTTTTTCAAACAGCTCCACTTCTGCATTTGTTATTTTCATAGTATATTTGAATTCTCGGCTTTTAAAATACCCTTTTGGTTGCATTGATGCATTGCTGGTTAATCATATTTTTCCATCTAAAAAAGGAAACTCAAAATTCCCTTCCCTGTTCCCTTCCACTTGCCACCAAATAAAAACCACTGACCAAAAATGTTGATTTTTTTTTTTTTTTTTCTTTCTCTGTAAGAGTTCTGTCTGATTAAGACCCATAGAATAAGAGTCAAAATAAATGCCTCTGCTTTTTTTACCAGCTCAGTATTTTCTTAGGCTAATATAACTTATATCTTTTTGTGTCCTCGTTTTCACTGTAGTTTTCCATCCTATGGCCCATTATAATAAGAGTATTTTAAATTATTCATTTATGTACTTTGTACTTAATTTCCTATCAGCTCTTAAGGTGTTAAAACTGAGTTTTCATTATTATCTTTTCCCTCCACTTCCCTCTTGCCTTCACTTGCACTTCTTTTTGTAAAAACCTACTAAAATGAGTTCTTTTTTTCTGAAAACTTTTCACTGCTCTTGTGCATGCTCTTCTCTTAGATTGCTCCTAGGCAGAGCTGGGGTGTTTGTTTCACTGGTTTAAAAGTCTTGTAGAATTTGGTGGAGGTCTATCTCCTATTCATGGACTTCCTAAACCAGCTTGTGGGATTGAAAAGGGTAATGCCTCTCTACTATATAATTCAGTTAGTGACATAAATATTTTTTTTTGAACTCTCCTATGACCCATATATTATTTAGAGTAATTTCTATATAGTTTGTTTAATTTCCTTCAAACCTTTATTGGTTTCATCCTTGTTATATTTGATGAGACTTTCCCATGGGAAGAGGATAAAAAACCCAATGAAATATGACTTGAAAAAAATACCCTCTAGTTGAATACATTCTTTGTAGAAGAAATGTAGAACTGTGTCCTTAATTGGTAACATAATAAATTGATGTATCTGCCTGCATTCTCTTAGGCTTATACTGTATTTGGGAAAAAAATGTGAAATTACAATTGTTTTTCAAATTATAAAGAGCTTACTGAAAGGCTGAATAAAAACTTAAATAAAAATTCCTTAATATAACATTGAGGTGCCTGCACTATTTTTCTCTACTTTCTGAGCTTCAGATTTATGTCATTATATTAAATATGCCACAGTCTAAACAATATGTACCTTGTAAGATAAAGCATTATATCAAAGTAAGTGAAAGGCAGGATAACAATACAGACTGTAGCACTGTATCATTAGTATCACTTGCATAGTGTATACATGCATAGTATATACATGCAAATGTAGAGAGTACCTCATCCTCTGGAATTCTGAAAGCACAGCATACAGTAACAGAAACTGTTACTGACTTTTTATATTTAGTGAGATCTTTATATTGCAGATGGGAGCACAAAGGAAAGCTTCATCATACAGCCCCTCCATCCCTTGATACAAATGTACTCGGTCTCCTGTACTGGTAGCTTATATTGTGCCTTTGTTGTACGTTCAAGTAATGTATGGCCAAGCTACGTCTCTGGACCTTTGTTTTCTGTTAAAATATTTCACATATATTTGTGCATTCCAGCCAGTGATATCTGTGACACAATATTTAGTGCTTTTTGTTGATGTAGGATATGATAATCATCTTTCTGATACCATCAGTATAAAAGCATAAATTCTTTGGCTTTGTTTTCTCTTTAAGAGAACTAATCTAGGGTTGCTGTAACTTCCTTTACATCTTGGACACTGTGCAAAGCCAGCCATTTGACCATGCACATGGGCTGAAGTAGAGGTCAATGTGCACAAACTGACTGGTTTGAACTGTAAGTATGGCTTCCCATATCAGGTTTAGAATTTCCAAGGCAAACCTGAGTACTGAGGTCTAACAACTCAACACTTCTTAGAGTTGTCGGGGCATTCAACAGTTTTTGATACCTTATAGAAACATATCTAGTAGAGGAAATCACATAAACTTTACCCATCTACCTTGGGTTTTCTGTTTATGTTGAGATTCCAAACCCTGTACTTCTCAACACAATTTTAATACATCACATGGGTGTTTTTTTTCACATAATTTACAGTCCTTTTAAGTAACAAGGTTGCATTTCATGGCCAATTAATCTGGGAGGGAAATGAAGAAATTTACAGAACATTTAACATAAAAATTTACAAAACCTGCAGGTGTAGGAGAACATTAAGATTTCTGAACATGTAAGATACTAATTCATTAAAAACATAGAAGACAATTTTGTATAGATCCTGTATGGAACAATCAGGCATAGAGAGATCAGCAATTCAATTTACCTGCCTTCTCTAATGGAAAAGAAGGGCTTTGAACAAAGGGAAATGCAGTTATTGCAAGCCTACCATTACTTAAACATAGGTCAAATAGGAGACTAAAATGAAAATGTGCTGGTAGCTCTGCTGATTAAAGTTCTTCTGTCTCCAGCTTTCTCCTTTGACAGGATTTTGTTTCTGCCACCTACGACTTACCCTCAGTACTCAAGTACCACTGAGGACGTGTGCCATATTGTGCTACTTGCATTTTTCAACTCCGTTATTCTTGTGTGATTGGAGAAGCTAGAAATTGAATTGGAAACCTCAAGGCCCTCTAAAGCGAAAAGTTAGCAGAGATGCTAAGGTTATCACCATCAGCTCTGTATGCTTTTTTGGAAGTTTAGTAGCAGATTGTTATTTACTTTACTAGTGTCAAGACCTTCGTTAGAAATGAAACTCTGATAAGAGGAGTGTGTGGCAAATAGGCTGTGTGAACCATAACTAAGGCCTCCTTATCTGGGCAACTGTTGGAGAGGAGATGAGAGAAGTGATGGGGCTGACATTACACTACATGAATGAAATAATGAATTTAAGTTGGTAATACTGTGGAGCTGTTGAAATGAGCCTTTTAGGGGGTGGGGGATAAGGAGTGGTTTTCAAGACATTATGCTTTTCAGCTGATGATACTTCCTTTTTCCTTAAAACAAAGAATTTAAAGACTGCCCAGAAACAACAGGAGTCCAATGTAGAGCCAGTGCCCAGGTAGAAACAGTGGATCAAGGTGAATAATGTTCTGTATCTGTGGACTGTGGGTGGGATTGGGTGATTTTCCTCACTACAGGGATGCTATGTAACTTTAGAGCTCTTGTTTTAAAACCCAGCTCCCCAGACACCTCAGTACTGTATTTGTAGCTGGCAACTAGTGAACTCCATCTTACCTCTTAAAATATGTTCATATCTTAAAAATGGCACCTCAGAAAAGCCCTATCCTGAGCTTTAATTGTAAGAACGAAGGAGTAGAGTGTGTTGGGGCCTGACGTGACAGAGCCTTCCCAAGCCTCGGTGAACGGGTAATCCCAATGTGCATGCAGAGGCTTGCAGACAGGCTGGCTCTGTTAGTTCTGATAACTACAGCATTTGCATTTTCACCCTCAACTGCTGATTTACTCCAGTGCTTTTATATCAGATAACTGATTTAAATAATGCTAAGAGACAGGAGAGGAGCAGTTACTAAGAAAGCTGTAATGACTTTGGTGGGCAGAGGGAGATTTGTGGGTAAAGATATTTCAGGAAAACAGATTTTAGTTAAAATCCTTAACCACTGGATGCAAAAGAGATGTACTGCCAAACAGTTTTCATTGTGTTTTTTAGTGACTCTTCTATCTATGGTAGATCTCTGGTGTATGTTAGCAACAGCAAGAGATTCCCATTTTCCCTTAGCACAGACTGTTATATAGCAAAGCAATTCTGAACAGGAAATGCCTTTTCAGAATAATGAGCGGCAAGAGTTAGCTACATGATTTGGATTTCAGTTCTGCTCCTAATGCTAACACTGCTTTAACAGGAGTGTTTTAATATGGACTGAAATAGAGGAGATAAGATGTTTCTTCTTCCGAATGGAGCAGCACAGGTGGACAAAAGTCTCATGGCACAGTTCTGTGAGCAGATGTTGCATAATTGCATTAAGCAGTGTGAGAAGTAATGGCTTTACTCATTCTCATTGCTGCTTGTTCTCAAAAATGGACCTTTCACCTGAGTGCTACTCAGGTTACTATTAAGAAATGTTGCTACAAATAAGCAAGTGTGTGTTATTCAGCCCTGTTTGGGGATTGCCTTTAGTTATCCTCAACGTGAATTATCCTTAGAGCTGTGAGATCTAAACTTACTATTTTTTTTTCCCACCAACTGGTTTAAGCAAGCAAACTCACTAGATTAATGAAGTCCTTCTCTGTGCTGTTCCCAGAGAAGGCTTCGCCTACAAATGTATCGAGAATATTAGCTGAAGCCTGTTGGCTTGCAGAGAGATTTGCTTGTTCCCTTTACTTGTACCAGCATGAGGAAGTCTAAGAAGAGCAGACAATGACATATCAAGCAGGCAAAAGCTTGTATCCAAAAGCTATATTGTCTTGCTCGTGCCTGGAGAGCAGCAATGCCTATTCCTTTTTGCAGGTACCTGTGGCCTGATGTAGTGTCTCTCCTCACAAGATTGAACATGTTTCCATCCCAAGATAGTCCTGTAGGTTGCACCCACCATTTCACAATGCTGACCTGCGTCTTGTCACAGGCCATGTGATAGGGTGAGGCAGCAGAGCCCTTGGGGAGGAGAGTGGCTAGCAGTTAGCTGATGATGCCAGAACAATTCATCTTCCTCCAGCCCACTCCCTGCCCCTGGCTGAGGGCCCTGCAGGAAAACAAGGGTGGCAGGAAATCATCTGTAGGTGGATGAATTGTCTTGATAGCTTGGCCCTTGCCTGCAATCGGTAGGTGTGGTGATACCCTGGGGATCATTCTTTCTTAGGCTTTTTGAAATTTCTGGTGTGATGATGATAGTGCTGATGATGCTGGTGAGGGAATGAGTATCTTTTGCTGAACTCCTAATAGTATCAAAGGTTTAACAGAAGTAATGTGAATAGCATCTGGTCTACTACCTGTTAACATATTGAATGCCTTGAGTATGTTGGCAGTGCTTCTGGTATTATTGCTAGCAGCTTGTCAAAACTGACTTGATTTTCTTTTAAAACACTTAGAAAAATATCCAGGAGTACCTTGTGGCTTATGTCGTCCTCAAGCTCCATCACAGTAGAGGCAGGCTCCCACACAGCTCTAGGATAATGCTGAATTAGAAAAGCTGTTACATTCTCAAGCATCTGTGAGCTCATGAAGGTGCATAAAGATGCTCTAGCCCCAGGTGATAGAGTAGGTAATTGCTTCATGCTTTATAAGCATGTTGAGTAGATGCCAAGGACGTTAGCTTTGCTGGCATGCCCCTTCCTTTATTTGTTTGTTTGTTTATTAATTTTTTTTTTGCTGCATAATGTGTACACAGCTGGCACTACTAGCCATTTTCCTTATTCTTAGCTATGAAAGCAAGCTCGTTAATGAAACTTTAAATTAAATTCTTCCCTTTCTATTGGCGAATCTTTCATTTTTTTCCGTTTAATGAAAAAAGATCCCTATGTGGAGAGGAAAACATTTACCATGCAAATGTGTTGAGTCAGAATGTTTTCTTATGGACCATATATAGATAGCTCAATTTTTTTTTTTACATAGATACTTTGTTGTTAAAATTATTTATTTATTATCATATAAAATATCTTAGGCAAATATTTGAGCATGTTTACATGCATATACAGTGCATTTTATTGTTCATGACCAGTAAAATTTGGCTTTATAGTAATCTTCTCTATTGTAGTAGGCACTACTTGTGCTTGTTGGTAGTGTCATATTATGACTGATTTGGTTTTCATGCATATTAATTAGCTACCTGGTAACATACATATCCCATAAATGTTCTGCTTAGCTGCACTGGATTTAAAAATGAGGCTTAGAGCTGTCTGCCTTACAAGACTGGAAGAGACTTCTACAGTGAATGACTTTTTTTTCTCTAATGTAGTTACACAATACATGATACCTCAGCAAAGGGTGGTGCTGAGTGAGTTTCTGTGGCCTGTGTTATACAGGTGGTCAGATAGGATTGCAGGATGATGCTTTTGACTTTAATACCAAAAAATCTCATCTATAATATGGCTTCTTCAGAAACTTACTCAACTCTTCCTTTCTCTTTTGCAGAATTTCACAAATTAATCTTGTATTAGTGCATCCCACTGTTTTCATACAAGCTTCAAAAAGGCAGATTCAAGCACAGACTGTGGTTTGAAAGGAGCATTTGTATGCTTTTTATACATTTGGCAGTTGCCATGGTTAGTTATTGTCAGTATAACTCAGTTTACGATATAATGAGCTATTTTTGAGAAAATTTGTTTGCTGCAGAGCATAAGTAGGTGCATATGAGCTTCTGCACATGCACACATGTCAACATATGCCAGCACATAGCCATTTACACTCATATGTGCTCCTGTCCCAAACATCCACTTTTAATGATAAGTTCAGTGTATTGGCCTGTTCCTTTATTCCTTGAAAGGAATAGCATTGCTTGCTGTGTTTGAAAATTGTCCCTATGTTACAGCAAGAGGTATTACGTGGCTCATTAATGCTTCTACCAGCATTTGACAAAATTCTGTGTTATACTTGATTCTCCATTACACAAGATAAGAGGGGAACTGAAACACTCTGAAAACTGATAATGCTAGTACTAAGGGAAGAGCTGAGTGACCATTATGCACAGGCAACTCATCCACAATTTGGATAGCTTTGTCCTGGAGGTGCTAATCCAACACTGACTTCTGTAGAGCAGATAGGAAGCTAGGATTATTTGCTCAACCATATCATCTATCTGTGCTGCTCTTCATTACAGCTAAGATGATTTCCAAGAACATGCAGATCTAGAAAGCATTGCCTGAGCAGCTCATGTGGAGGCATGTCAACTTGGGTCTGGCTTGTCTTGGTAGCTCCAGTTGTCCTTCTGTGGCTGGGTGCAGCAGAAGCTATTATGTTGTACCGCGCTTCAAGGGCACTCATAGTTGGTTTCATGTGTTTAGTGGAGCACGAGGGTTTGTAGCTCAGGTGGCCAGGGGTGGCAGGGCAGAAAGTCACTTTGGGAGCCTCTGTATTTTTGCTACTGTTAATCTAAGATGATTAAATTTTCCTGAAATGCTGAAAGATTGAACTTACAGAGTGGTAACTAAGCACTAGAAGCTTTGTACTTGGAAAGCCCATATTGTTACTTGAGCTAAAGGAATAAGTCCGTTAACTATGTAGTAGGTTTTAGTACTTTCTAAATGCAGCCACTGGAAGGAGAGATGTGATTTTGTGCATTAAAGCAAGTATAGTACATAAAAGATTGCACTTTGGACTTTCTGTGGCATGCCTTTATTTCCAAAGCAGCCGTGAACAGGGCTTCTCTGAAAACCAACATGTGTAGATGTTTTTGATGAAAATTTAAAACATTTTATTATATTTCATATTTTATATTTTTTTTTTAAAGAAGAAGTAACCCTTTCTCTTTGTTTAAAAAAGAAAATATAAAAATTAAGATTTGTGGTAAAAATCTTAAGCTAGAAACCAGTTAGAACTTTGCCTCATCAGAATTGTGATTTTTTTATTTCTTTATCTTTTCTGTAGGCTAAGTTCTTTACCTGGACTAGATATTACTGATGGTACAATGCTGTATGTGCCTTCTGAGAAGGAAAAATGTCCAGTAAGAGGCCACAACCATTTTCATTTCCTTAGAATAAAATGTTGTGTTAGATCTCTTCCACAAGAATTTTTTTGGACCACCCTGCATAAAAAAGACATGGAAAAAAATTTAGGTCCTCCCAGGAAAAATTTCTCAGGCATTCCCTGACTGCAAGGAAAGCTGAAGGCATTGTACCAAATAGTGCACAACTGTCCTATTTTTAGGCTCTCTCGAACATTACAGAGGTTTGTAGATGTTTTGTCCTTGACAGTCCTTGACACTTTAGATATTCCCAGCACACACAGGATGTTCTGGAAAGCAACTCCTCAGTGATAGCTGCTGAGGATCCTAGCAGTACTGTTCAGTGGGACAAGGCTACAATTTCATCTGAAATGAAATTTCAGATCATTTCTCCATATACACGTTATGGATCATTCTACTGTATTGGTTAATTGTAGTCTAGCGATGTAATTGCAATTCTGGAAACATAAATTAGTGTCATCCTCAAAAAGAACCAGAGCAAAGTGACATGTTTTATTGGTTATTCAATTTAGATGTAATGTAATTTCAGATACTTGTGGAATTATAACATTGAGGCCTAATATGATAGATTCCATAAGTGGATAGATTAGGTGCTTGATAAAAATTAATATTGAGGCAGGCCTTTCTTCTTATTATTTTGATCTGAGGCAGGAAAGTTCCTTTCAGTCTTAAATCTGAAGATTCCCCAAAATACTGTTATTACTACTTCACCAATAATTGATATATAATCAAACAGTATTTTAAATTTTGAAAAATTAAGAATAATACAAACAGCTTAAATAAATGTAGATTTTTCCGCTCTTTCTTATCATGGCATGCACTCTGACCTGTCAGTGTCTACTGGAATAGACCCCCATGTAGTTAACAAAAGAAATAGAAGTTGTCAATCCTGCCTCAGATTCCAACTCAAGTTAGTGAAACGGATAATTATTTAAAGAAAAACATGTAAGAGAAGTGAACAAGTAGATGATGATGTACATGCCTCTGATTAGTTCTCTAGTTCCCTTTCTAAAGTACCTTTGATTGTGCTGTCCATCAATCATGATATGAGAAGAGGAATAAATGGAAACGAGAGAAAAGAGGACCTGGGAGCACGGCATTCAAAAGTGACTGGGAGAGCCAAGGACAGCGAAGTGAGTTCAGTATTTTCTTTGTGTGGTTTCTGTCAAGCAGAGTTCTGCTTAGCACGCTGCTATGCTCCTGACAGCTCCCAGGATTCTGCTCATTCTCATCCTAAATTGGTTTCTGCAGTTACAAATCCAAGAGGAAAAGTAAAGCTACTAATTGAATGTAAAGGCTTTCTGATTTGGCTCACAGCTTACTCCAGGGCTGCTGAGTGTCTGCTTGCAGGCCATAAGTAGGAATGAGCTCTCTGTTTACAAACAGTGCATTTGGCTTGGCTGAGACTGCCCATTTGGAAAAAAAAAAAAAAAAAAGTTGAAAATGTGGTGTCATGCCTTATTTGAAACATTAAATAGTATGTAATCCATGGAGGCAACACTGAGATTTTACTACAGTAGGTTATGCTGCAGTCTAAGCTCACTGGGCTTGCTTCATAGGCACATTATCAAGGGAAAAGATGCAGAGTTGTTTTTAATCTTAAAAGCAGCAGCTGTTTTCTGCTTCTAAGATATACTGTCTTGAAGCCTTGAACAGTGCAGGTAGTATTTCTAGAGTTAAAACAGCTGGCTTGAAAGAGTAAGATAGCACAGAAGTGGGACTAAGAAGAAAAGCAAAGAAAAAAATATGGAAAAAACAAGGCATCATATTGCTTTTTTTCACATAAAGTATAAAGTCTGATAATAGATTTGAAGACACTTCTCTTCATTGAAGTTCCCCTGGCAGTCAGTGCCTTTTGCTGAGCCCTGTGTCCTATTGTGGGGATGGGAGACTTGTGTGTGCTAGTGGTGAGTGACTTCGCAGGGCAGCTGCCCCTGACCCCTTCCTCCCTATCCTTTCCTACACCTTCTAGCAGGAGCTGCTTTCTTCCTATTTTGGTCAAAAAGAGGCAGTATTCAGTGCTGAGACAGGAGTTGCCTATCTGCCAGGTTGAATTCTCTCTCTGGGAGACCAGCTGGGATCATGCTGAATTGATCTGAACAGAAAAAAGTGTTATTTTCACATGCTTAGAAACTGTCCTTTCTCTTTTCAGGCATACATTACCAAATCCTTAAAACCTCCTGTCACCCCCATCTCCTTCCTGGCTGTAGCATGGATAGACATGGGCTTGGGCAGTGACAGGCAATTGCCTGTGCTGTTCAGGTCTTAGCGTGGCTCTTTGGCACTCTCTTGGAGAAGGCCTGGGCATAGTAGTTCACAGGTTAGCATAGACCAGAGGTCATCCCTAGAGTCTGTGTTTTGATGCAGGCACCGCATTTTAAGGGCTGAGAGCATTTAGCTGAATGTTGTACCAGCTGCTTTTGAGGCCAAAATACAATTCCTTGCCCATTTTATGTACACGTATAGCACAGTGCTGGCTTTCAGTTATCTCATTGATGGGTAACACTGTAATACTTGTGGTGACGCACCTTGTTCATGGTTTGCTGGGGAGGACCTTTGCTCTGGTCCTGGCCTGACTTGGCTCTGGCTGAAGCCTCTGGTGAAATTCTTTTAATCTGTGTTGTGGAAGCAAAGATGTGTGACAACCAAAAGGTTAAAGCAAAAGAGCACCCTTGTGTGCCCTGTTTGTTACTAGAACCTTTTTTTTAAAAAAAAAATTCGAAAGCGTTGTCAGAGTGTTCAAATGTGGGATAAACACATTGAGTGGTGGTGAATGCTGATGTTCAGCAAAACATCTGAAACTGTTTTTTGGCTGAAATAATGCTTCACTTAACAGATAAGGACTGGATTTCTAAAGGTTTGCATTTAAGTACTTAAAGCAGCAGAGTAAATGGGCATAGAAGTGTCTTAATTATTTTTGAAAAAAACCTCCCCACTTCCATATTTAGTGCCAACCACTTTTTACGTCTTGTGAATCTGAAGATGAAGGTTGTGTTTTCTTTCTGTGTGTTTACAGTGTGGTGGAGTGCACAGCAGAGTAATAGAAAAAAATTAGAAGTTACAACTGAACCTTTGTCTATGGTGAGAGTGGTCATGTGTCTGGGCTCTTTGCTTCTAGCAAGAGGTGGACAAACTGGGAAGAGGACAGGGAAGAGTGGTGAGAAAAATCATATCTAAAAAGAGAAAATCTCCAAGGAAACACTGAAAGAAACAGAGGTATTTAAAGAGGAGACTGAGGAAGGATTCCATAATGGTCTAAAAAAGTGCAAGATAATATTTCCACCATTTTGGTCATGAATGGGACAAATTCTAGCAAGGATGCATCATATTGGACATTTGGAAAACTTCCTATAGAGTAAGGATAATGGAGCACTAGGGTAGAAAGGGAAAGTTATGGAGTTGCCATCATAGGATGTTTTTAAGAGTAGAGTGGGAAAGCATCTGTCGAAAATGGCATAGTACATTCAACTGTGGTTGGAAAACTTGGATTTGTCAGTACAGAAAAGATGAAAACTTTTTAAGCCAAGTTTTTCACAATACAAAATAAATAGATTCTATCTGCTGAAACTGTTATCCATCTGAAGAAGTGACTGGAATATGAAGATACAACTGAGGGAAACCTGCGCTTAATAACATAATTGCAGTTTTTATTTAGCTTTGAGTGGTTTTATACTGTGGATGTCTACAAAGAATGATTTAGATGATGCAGATAATTACAAATAGAATTTTCTGCAAACCTTTGGCAAATCTGTTCTTTCATTGTGAGTGGATTTTGTTGCTGAAAGGTTTTTCCATGTGCAAAAGGAGTTCATGATGAAAGATTTCGGTGTGAAGGAGTTTCTGCTGAGGGGCTGCTCTGTTTTTCTGTTTCGGGAAATCTCTGCACAGGAAGTGCCTTCTGACAGTGAACTGACTGTGGATGCAATATGCATTAGAATTTCAGCATATAAATCATTCTGGATCAGGCAGGTAGTGTCAGCTCCGGTGGAGAGCAGGGTGCTCAACGATGAATTGCATTTTCACACACTTTCAGTGCTCCTTCATGATTTCTTTTTCAGTCAGTTGCCTCTGTTTGCTTCCACTGTGATTTATAATTCACATCAGTACACTTCTTACTCTTATTCTGTTCATGTGTTTTAGTTGTCATTCCTGTTCCATGTCCCTTGTGCAGTAGTCTCTGTGACATTGGCAGACCAGATGCCATGATGTCCCCGTCTCCTTACATTTCCTCTGAATACTGCCTGATTATCAGCACTAGCACCTGCAGTCCAAATCTCAACAAGGCTGGACCAGACGCTGTAAAAACACATACTAGGTGAAGAAGACCTCTGTAGTTACCTCTGATGTTTTGCAGTTACAGAGGGCTCACTTGAAAGTTCATTGGTTAGTTGTCAGTGGCTCAGGAATGGAAGTACGAACTAGAATAAAAATCAGTGATTATGTATGTTCCAGTTCCTGATGGGTGTGCTTATGAATAAATATATTTGGTTGTCTAATCGTGAAAACTAAATATTTTACTTTGTGAGATGTGGGGATACATTTGATCAAGGAGACAATATAAAAGAAAAAAAAAACGTTTTGAGTTAGAAAAAGAAAACAGATTTGTTGGAAGACATGTTTTGGGAATACGATTATAAAGGGCAGCAGATAATTAAAGATGCTTCTGAGGTTGAAGACATGGAGAAAACCTCCGTGTGCAACTAAGAACAAAAATGACAACCTTGTAATTTTCTGCAAGTCTATGGAGGAGGCCATATCTGTTGTAAGCTGTAGATTAAACTAATTTGTATGTAATGAAGGATATTCTTACTAAACCAGGTGCTGAAATAATCTATGGAGAAACTGAACTCCTACAGGCATCAGCTTGGAGTAGGAACCTAGTACAGATGCTCTCAAAGTCTTTTAAAGGAGTTTACCTCTCTCCACAGACTGTATAGAACAGGGGTCCTCAAACTATGGCCCGTGGGCTGGATACGGCATTCTTTTTCCTGTTTTTTTGTGCACTACTACAAATAAAATATGTGCAGTGTGCATAGGAATTCGTTCATTTTTTTCCAAACTATAGTCCGGCCCCCGACAGTGTCTGAGGGACAGTGAACCCGGCCCCCTGTTTAAAAAGTTTGAGGACCCCTGGTATAGAAGCTACAGATACTATGTGTTTGGACAGCTAATCAGGTTCACATGGTTCAGCATTATGTGTACACCTAATGGTTTTCAATGCACTTCCCTCACTGGAGGTGACATAAATGTAATTCATGTGCAGATCTGGGAAGAGAAAAGGAAGTTACTGATTCAGCATTTGGTGCACTGATTATTTGTTGCTGCTGTCAGAACTGCCCTTTTAAAAGGAGCCTAACTGTGACTTTTGCTCTTGGGCTCCTTTCTGAGTTAAAGCCTATCTGTGCTGCCTAAGGGAAGCCTCAGGGCCCTCCTCTAGTTATATATAAAACCCTTGCCCAAACAGCACTTTTACAGTTTTAAACTCAGACAGTACAGTGAATTGTGTGGGTCTGGTGAATTCATTAATAGACCAATCAACACAGATGCTAGACCCAGTCTAGTTATGCAGTGTAGCTGCCGTTTTAAATGTAAGGCGTTCCCAAATGAAAATGCTATCTGTTTTAATGAAAACTGTCAAATAACATTCTCCACAGATTGCAGTTAGAATAGTTTCCTCTAGACAGTGTCTCCACTGATTGATGCGACATTACTCATTGTAAGATTGCTTTCCTTTCCTACATTCTTTTCAAAATGTATATTAATTTAGATTATTATAATAATTTGCCTCGGATCCTGCCAATTTAAAAAAGAAGAAAGATGGAATAGAAGTATTGTTTTGCAAGTGACAATTAGATATCGTGCACTGCCTTAGGTTGCATTTCTGTTTGTTTTCCTAATTTCCTTTGAATACAGTTTCACGTTTCTCTTTCTTTTCACCTCTTTTATCTTTCAGGGGGATTGTCAGCAGAAAATTCTAATCTAATTATTTGTGGATCATGTTCTTGCCATGGAATGCTTTTCTTGCCACAAAGCCCTTTGATAGCTCCCCGTGGTATTTCTGGCTGACATCTTCCTAGCCCTGGAATTTGCCTATCCACATCCTGGTCAGGTTATTGGGGAGGAAGTGTAAAACAATCTCTTTCACTAAAAAACCTTCAAGATCTGTACATGTTAGCTTTTATGTGGCTTGACTGGTAAACATGAAATGCTGCCTGTACCCCCATGCAATACAAAATGTCATAGGTCTGCTCTGGACTGTGGCTTAGAACAGCATGTTTGAGTAGCCAAATGGTGGTCACACTGTTACAGCACTGTCATGACTTAGTAGGTATAGCTGTGGTCATGCCTGCCAAATGAGAACTATGCTCTTATGAAGCAAAACTTATATCAGCTAATGAAGCAGAGGATGCATCATTGCAGTAGACAGTGCCAAAGTAGTAACAAATGGTAAATCTGTCCTTGGATAACATTTTCATCCTTGTCAGAGACTGTTTAGTAACTATGGACACCTGTGGGCAAGGTACAGCTCCCATACTCTTAGCCAAAGATGCTCTGTAAGAGTGAAGGTTGTTTTTCTGATAAATGTTTTCCGTTAACCACTAGGGCTGCTCAGCAGATGAATATTTATGTCACCATCTCTCATCTTGCTAGGCTTGTGCTTTGCCTTCTCCTGCTACCTCCTCTTTCTCCTTCAGAGGCCTCTGCCTAAGCTTTATTTATGTAGGTGTGCTCTGGGGCCATGGAAAGAATGGGACAGGATGCTCCTTTGCCTTCACACACTGGAAGAGAAGAAGGCAATTCACATTGTGAAGGGTACAAAGCACCCCAATGGGTGGAGAAAGTGATAAGGATATGTTCTTCAGTCACTCAGCATATACTGTAGGCACTGAGAAGGATTGATTCTGTGGAAGGAAAGATGTATCCCATAAAAGTATAGTGGACTCACTGCCTAGTCCTTGCATCTATACCCATCTCCCAAGTCAGTGTGATTCAGAGTCATCTCCTTAGCACTTCAGAGCTTTTAATGACATAAGCCAAAGCCACTGAAACTATTGTTTCAGTTAGGCAGTGACTCACTAAATGCTCTAAATTTGTTAAATACTAGCTGATTATTAAGAGCACTAGTTGCAGCAGGGCACTGCTGTTATTTTTAAAATTGGGGTTTTCTTACAACCAACAGTTCCATAAAGTGCCCATGGTGACAGAACCATTGCATTTCTAAAAATAAAGTAGGGCAGTAGTAGTGAGAGAGAATTATGCCTACCTTTTATTGGAGCTAAGTGTACAGCACTGAAGCAGTGAAAATACTGTACTTGGAAAGCAAATGGGTTCCTAAATATCAGCCTATGAATTGTCTCAAATGTATTGGCTTGAGCACAGTACATTGTTAATAGTATTTAAGCCAGATTTTAGGTATTTAGATGCTTAACATTCAGTAGCTTTAGATACTACTGAAACCGTGTAGAAATCATTCAAAATTAGGCCCTTCTATTACTGTGAAAGGGAACATTGTACTAAACCTTGCAAGAGAGAGCAGTGAATGTTTTATTTAAAAAAAACCAACAAAGCAACAGTTTCAGATGGAGGAGAAAGCCAGCTCTTAATCCTGTTTGTGGGCTTTGCTCCAGTTGGGCTAGGCATGTAAGTAAGGGAAGCAGGATTTGGCACTGGGAAGCAGTAACGCCAAAGAAGATGCAGGGATGGAGAGATGCAGTATGCAACAGTTAAACTATATTCTATGTTTCCAGAAGCACTGGGATACAGAAAGGAGAGTTCTTCTCTCCAGTGTTCTGATGCAGGAATGTGGGGAATACTGGCTGAAGTGTTGTGAGAGAAATTGAGAAATTGGGGAGTTCAGAGAAGGGGATTGAGAATAATTAACGAGCCCTAATAAAAAGAACTAAATATGTATAGTTTGGCTAAATGGTGACTAATGTGGCCTGAGGGATAGAACAGCCCACAAATATTTGAGGCATGTAACTCCCCCAAAGAGAGAGAGAAGAAGAATTATTTAGCATAAGGGATGAGTTGTAGCTGTAAGTAAATGAAGGAAATAAAGAAAAACTTAATCTGACTATTGAGAACAATTTCCTGAATGAGTTCAGTTATTACACCCTGGAATAATCATCCTAAAGAAGTATGGGAGCCTGACTTTCCCCTGTATTAAACACTTGGCTGGAAAAATACCACACACAACTGGAGCAATCTTAGTCTTAGCATGAGAGAAGGGAGGAGGTCTAGAGGTCTACCACTCCTAGGCTCTCTGAAGGAATAACATGTTCCTGGACCTGTTTTTCTTCTCTAAGGTTTTTTCTTTTTTCTTTTTTTTCTGAGAAATCAGTTCAAATTTCACAGTATGTTGGCAGATATACCTGTATAGATGTAGCTGCCCTGGGCAGAATGAAGCCCTTGTGTCACAGCAAGCTGAGACCTGGCTGCCTGGGGAGCAGCTCTGCAGAAGATGACCTGGGGTCCTGCTGGGCAGTGAGCGGACATGGCCCACAGTGTGCCCTGGCAGTTAAGGAGGACACCAGTGTCCTGAGCCATACTGACAGGAGCAGAGCTACAGGCCAAAGGAAGTGATTATCCCTCACGGCTCAGCACTCATTGGACTGTGTTGAGGCACTGTGTCCAGTTTGGGACCTCCTAGTGCAAAGGAGATGAACAAGCTGGAGAGAGCTCAGTGGCAGCCTTGGTTTGAGCAAGGTGACGGACGAGAGACCGTCCTATGATCCTGTGCAGTATCAGCCTGGTTTTGCTAGAGACAGTGATGTGCATCACACAAACTTTAGAAGTTTTTGTAAGAACAGTTTTCCAGACAAGTATGAGATGATATACAGCTTAGGAAAAAGATGAAGAATATTGTGTTGTTTGGATTATTTTTAAAAAAAGTGTCACTGGCACCTTGCACACCTAATAATATGTATGGTAATAATGCATTTTTTCCTGTGGATTAGGCCTTCACATTTTTACATTGAACAGAACCTGTGCTGTTGGGCTACACAGTTGTGTCTGAGGAGGGTGTGGCTTTCCCACTGTCCTGGTGCTCCCTTAGTGACACATTCCTGATGCTGCTTTCAGCTGCACCCCTTTATGCGGGTGATGCTAGTGGTGATGCCTTTCCTCTGAGCAGACCGCGGTGTGCTTGCTGTGCATGCTGTATGCAATGCGAGCTCATGCAAATGCCATCACTTGAGGTTCTTGCCGTTGCAAGGAGATGGTATGGTGTTGCTCACAGTGTGTCTTTGCTGCTAGGAGGGCATGTGTTGCTTGCTCTGACATTCTGCCTCTTGTGCAAACATTTATACCTAGGCCAACTGAGTTTAAAGTGTTTTAACGTCTGAATTTTATGCAGGTATAAACAACTAAAGAGTTTGCAAGGTACTAAAAAAATCAGGCCTCAGGTTCCTAGGCCTGCATGGTATAATCAACCCTGAGCAGGCTCCACTGTTATTTAAATAAGGAGGCATGCAACAGTGATTCTAAAATCTCAAGAGAGTTTTTACAAATGCTTAAATCAAACGGTAGTTAGAGAAATGAAATTGAATGTCAGGTTATGACAACAGCTGGGAGAACATTAATGGGCTGGGGGGAAAAATATAAGAAAGACCACGGTGGCACAGAAAGAGAGGGAACACAGGAAGTCACTCCTCATTATACTTCTGGCTACACCTTCATTTCATGCCATGGTTTACTGACCTCTCTCCCCCTTCCTTCCATTTGTTGCACCAACATAACTCTGTGGGTCTGTGTTGTAAATTGGTTCACTGGTAGGCTAAAAGGCAGCTCTTCAGGGGTGTGCTTGCTTTCCCAACATGACAAGCTGTGACCAGCAGGACAGCAGAGGTAAAGGCACTTCATCTTGTCTGTTATAAGTGAGCCTTGGCTTTTGCACTCAAGCAATTGGAATTGCCTTTTCCGTCAGCCATTCCAACAGCCCAGGTTTGCATGTATACAAGAGAAACATGTGCTACAGCTGTTTATGTTTATGTGTACTTTGCCATGTAAATTATATTTAACTCATTTCATTACAGAGGTAAAAATTACATTCTGTGCATGTATGTATAAAAAAACAGCGTACCTTTTAAAGGTTTAATGTCTTCAGCTCTCTGCAAGAGAATTCTTGACTTACAGGTTAAATGGAGTCCCAGCAGGTGTTTGCATCTCTCTCTGCCTCTCCCAGTTACACACATGCTGTGCATCTTGCTCTTTCACAGCCACACACACAGGCTGGGTAGCATGGAAGAGAGAAGTGGATGCAGTTTCTTAAAGAAAGCTGCAGGGCGAAGTTTGTAAGATGTTATTCAAAACACTCCTACAAATGAGAAATGTATTGCTAGAGCAGGTACTGTGTGGGGTGGGAAGTTACCATGAAATTCAGTCGAGATGCCTTCTCAGATGAAATCTGTTTGGTGGTGGTAGCATATGCCCAAGGAATCGTGACTCTTCCATTCCTTCTAGCTTTGTACCATCCCCATGGATTGGGGATCTTTATGGCTGTCTTTCTTCACCTCCATACTGTTGCACTTCTGTGAGGGAAGCTGCAGCTCTAACCAGGAACATCTGAGCAGGATTTTATTATCAGACATGAATAAAAGTTTCTTGCATTTGATTTTCTACTCATAATGTAGTAATGATAATCATGGAATGGAAGGCAATGTAAGTAATGTGATTATAGATACTTGGATAGTGAATCGGAGGAGTTTTATTACCTTCATTGCTTTTTTTTATAACTTTCAATATGCCCATTTTAAAAGTATAATCAAAACAATATGTTTCCTTGGTTTATACATTAGTCACTATAAAAAGTTCCTAGCATTGAGATGTTTTTTTCGTGAAGGGAAGGCTTAATATTACATGTGAAGTATGTGCCTAAATGGGTTTTTTCTTTTTGAATCAGCATACCAAAACCTAAAGGGGTAAAAACCAGCTAAGCATTACTTTAACCTTTAGTAATGTTCAGTTAATTGTAATTTCCTATATTTATTTGTATTTTTATTAGCTGACCTAACTTTTATCCTTTCATCTTTTTTCTCCTATTTTAAGTAATTTGTGGATTAGGAGGCTCTTAGTTTTGTATCTAATCGGGGTAAAGAGTGGGACAAATTTCAAGCTCTCCATGAACCAGCTGCTATGAAATCATACAGATATATGTGGAGAGACACTAACTTAGATTTCCTGCAAATTTGCCCCAGATGTTTTATGCACAGTTATGTTAGCTCCTAAATTATGGTTTGGCTTTTCTTTTTAACTTGAGTTTTGCAAAGTTTCTCTGTGGGCATTGCATTTCTGGATATGTACCGCTTCTGATCTATACACATGAGCAGCCTTGGGAGAAGCAGGTAGTGGTTGGTTGGGGTAAAGCTCCGCAAACCTCGGTAGTGCCCAAACAATTCCTCCTTTAATTCTCATCACGTTAGTAACTAAAGCTGTATGAACAATTGGGTTTTTGTTTGGCATTGGAAATGAAAGCAACAAAATTCTGGTTTGTGTTAGACACAACATTCTTTTCAATCTGATACAGACAATTTAATTTCTCTTTCCATATATGCTCAAGCTTAAAAAATTTATGCATATGTAGTTTTAAGGCACTGAAATGTTTCACTGGTCTTTTCGAAATTATAGTACATCCCTTCATCCTAAATACTGTTTGTGACCAAAGTTATTAGCCAAGTCACAACTGCTAACCTAGAAACCTAAGAAACCAAGGACCACATCCTGCCTTGTGTTACATGTCTGTGTTTGTAGACAGAAATGGTAGAGGGAGTGTTTAAACGCTCTGCACCAGCAGCTCTGGGCAGTGCTGTATCGCTCTCAGGCTAAGCTAGGGTGGTAGCTAATGAGCCAGCTGATACTCCACAGCCTTGAGGGACCCTTCTAGGGTTCCAGCTAAATTGTACATGGATAGCCGATGCTTCATTTGTTAGCTTTTGGACAGAAAAATGCTCCTTTGCCAAGGAGCAGCCACATGTCCCGTGCCTCCCTGGAAGTGTATATTACTTCCCTGAAGAGTTCAGACCAGTGATAGTGGCTAGTGTCTGTAAATACCACACACTGACCGCTGCCCTCATCTCTGAGCTTGCCGTTTGCAAGGAAAGACCTATTTTCCCCTTAGCTTTGGAATGATTTAGATAATATGTAGGCTTAATCTCCATGACACTTTCTTTCTCTAATTCACCCTGCAAGGATTTATGTAACCAACATTATTACAGACTAATTAAAGCTAACAGTCTTAAAATGGTCACACATACTTCTTTATACTTCCTTTGCTTGTGGCAATGTGACAGACGGTGTTCAAGCATACAGAATAACTGTGCTTGCTTCCTGTTATATAAGATGACTCCTTAAAATAGACTACGGAGAGACTTTTTTGTGTTGGTGTTTTTTTTTCCTTCCCTCAACAAGCCTCCCAGTATCAGATCACTGTCCTCATGTAAGCCAGTGTGACTGCCCTTCTGCTGGAATCTTATTTAATCTTGGTGGAAAAGAACACAAAAATAAGCTTTGTTTTTTGTCATTCCACTTATTCCTGTGGCATCAGATACAGAAGAGAAGATGGCATGGTCACATGCCCTATATTTATACTCTTTTAATTACCGAATGTATTGTTCTTGAAGTTCTCATGATAGTGAGTTTATCTGCAGCAATGGCAGCCAGCCTCTTTGTGCTTGTGAGCCATTCTTACTCCCAGCCAGGTGTTCAAGAGCTGATGCAATTCAGCCACGCTTGAAAAAATATCTCCATCTCGCTTGGTAAATAATGACAGTATAATCACGTCTTGCCCTCCTAACACACACTGTGGTAACCCCAGTTTGGCTGGCTGCCCTTCCAGCCATCTTTCCTAAAAGCTCCTAAGAGTCATATTGACAAGCTCTGTTAACAAGCTGGTTGTTTTCTATTCTAACACTAGGCTTTCTGTGATCTCCTCCTTCATGACAATGAGCATTTTCTATTTCTACTCCCTTCAGAAGCAATACATGGCACACATCATGATGTGGGGACAGTTCCACAGACAGGGATCCCTTTAATAACTTAAAAAATTAATGTTTCTAAAATTTTTCTGGCCCTTTAAGGTCCCATTAGTCTTCAGTTGGGGAGCTAAAGGCATGCAGGGCACATCACAGGAGGTGCTTAGGTCCTTGCAAAACAGAACTTGCGCAGCAAATTTATTATACGTTCAAGAAAAAGATTGACCTCAGTGAGCTACAGAGTACAATTTTATCTCCTGAGATTCGTGGAAACTGCCCCTAACATTATTGATTTGCATTTAATGTAATCAGAGTGTGTCTCCATGCAATTAGAGATGTGAAATATAACCATGCAAAAAGGTCTCATGGATACACTGCTTCTCCTATTACAAAATGCTGTCTAATTGTGTCACGTAGTTCATGGGTCTTCTTTCCATATCTTTATTTTCAGAGCTAGATATCTAGAACAGAAAATAAATCCAAAGGGGACTAGAAATGTGCTCTAGCCCAGGGATCAGAATGCCAAATTAAAGTCTAACTTAGTGTGGTGGGCAGGAGCTGATAACAGAGTGAGGACTGTAGCATTGCCCCCAAATGGTCATCAGTGTTAGTGATGAGCTGGGTGCATTTCATCCGCCTGCTGTGTTTCCAATGTTATTTGATTAAATGAATTGATAGGGCAGTAACCAGACAAAGCAAAATATAGGTAACATGACTTATATGTAAAATAACTACAAGAGCACATAATGAAATGAAAGAAAAAATAAATCAGTGATATTGGTGACTGAAGCAGAGAGATCTGTGGGGCGGTAGCTTTGTCTGGTGCAGTGTTGTGCTGTCACAGCTCAGATGATGATGCTTGGCCAAGCTAACAAGGCCCCAAATTGAGTCCCTGTCCTGTGCTCCACAGGGCTTCTGTTCTTTGGTTTGCATGTGCAGGACTGGTGTGGATATTGGTCCGTACTGGGGGAGGTGAATGGACTGTATTGCCTATGTGTGTTCACATATATATAAAGCAGTTATTTTTGTTGTGGGGCATATTTCTTCTTGCCAAAATAATTGTATCAATACAGCTGCTCTTGTGTAATTGCAATTTTATTGTTAGGTGGTACTTTATGTTATATTCCCCTATTCCCCTTCCTGTTTGGGAATAAACTGTAGCAGAATAAATACTTTCACACTAAGAAGGTTATTTGCTATAACCATACTACTGAAATTACAGTGTGATAACTTATGTTTAGACAGGGACAAAAAAAAAGTATTTATATGATGTAAGTTAAGGCTTGTATCTCTGTATTGCTCTACAGACACAGTTTATATCTATTGCTTTCCCACTGAAGCACTGTATCAGGGAGAAGAATAAAATTTACATTTAGAAATTTAATGAAATATTTCTTGTGGTGTAAAAAGATTATGTTATTAGCTACTTTAAGCTAAAGTACTTCCCCACCGCCACCACCCCCAAATATTTGTAGCCTTCTGAGTTGCAATATTCATTCTTGAATGACTGTTTGAGTGAGGCTGCTTTAGTTATGACTACAGCTTATTGTGTTGCAAATGGACAAAACAGAAGATTTACTAAAAATAACCTTGGTTCTGAGAGCATGGGAGGCCATGTGTCTGTGTGCAAAGCTGTGCAGAGGAGTCCTCTGGCTGCTCTATCTCTAGCCTTACTCTTCACTGCAAGTCTGATGGGTCCCATTAAAGCCAAAGATCTGGTTTTAAACTCTGTGGCTCAGTGAGAGGGTGCAACGTGGGTTTTTTGGCTAGAAGAAAGGAAAATGCTATGATATGCTGGTATCTGCAAACGGCCCTTTAGAATGGGCTGATTGCAATCTGTTTGCTGGATATTAGGATGCAGAAGAATTGGGGTGGAAAGATGAAGGGAGAGTCAGCCTGAGGCTCCTCAGAGAGTGCTGCACAGTTTTGTTTTGAGCCCTGGAGGCCTGAACTGATAAAGCTAGGCACTCTAAATAAGTCCCAAATGGATCAATATCTTGCAGATAGAATGAAGTTTTCATTTTGATCTGAAGCTTCAACAGGAGAATGTTTTACTCCAAAGGAGCTGGAGAGTTTTTTAATAAAAGGAGGCAGCCCCAGACGTGCCAGATCAGTCAGGCAACTTCATTTTAACTACACTACCCACTCAATAAGGTTTCTATCCTCTCTTGTTTAGATCAGATAAGAGCATTTTAAGTGAGAGCAGTCTTGTGACATTGGAAACTAAATTCCAAGTTTTATTTTCTAGCTAGCCATTGTGTTATGGTGTTTATGGTTATTTAAAAGGACCAATATACAGGATGTGTCAGGGTGACCAAATTTTTAGAATGGAAGACAAGGGTTTCTTGGAGGGAGCATTTGGCTTGCCACACATATCTGTAGTAGGGCAAGAAGGAGAAATTAATCTTTCTGTTATCTTCTGGTCAGGAAAGCAAAGTAGACTCAAATTTTTCTGTATACAAGATGTGCTTTTCCAGATAACCAATGACCTAGACTGCAGGGCATCAACACACACAATTGATTTTCTCAAAAAAATGTGAAAATCTACACTGTTCTATTTCCAGTATCAGCTAATGGGTTTGGAGGCCTTCCCCTAAGGGCCTGCCTTAGTCTAGGCCTTCTGCAGTCTTCTTTCAGAACTCTCCATCTTTTAAGCTCAGGTTGCCTCATATTTCCATGGATAGAGCTTTCTAGTCAAGCTTCTTTCATTGTGGTTCCTCTTCAGAATGCTGGTTCATCTTTTTTGGGACCTTTTTTTCCAGAATAGGAAAAATACAGAAGAAGGTGTAGAGTAAATTCTGACTAGAGTACTATAAAGAATCAGTTTAACCTTGGGGAAGGACCACAAATCCCATCACCTGTCTTAGAATTATAGCAGTGTAACTTCTCACTTTTTTTTTTTGGTGAGAAAATCAATTGAAAATGTTGAACGCCTTTATTCTGAAAAATATGAGGCAACCTAAGCTTAGAAGATGGAAAAAAATGTCATCCATCTGCCTCTTGTAAATAGGAAGAAAGAGAATACTTCCGTTTCAAAGGTCAACAGTAATATAAATTGTGCAAAATTGGATTGATTTTTTGAGGTAACTGTATAAAACCATTTAAGATTTGAATCATAACCTCTTCGGTGTTGAGTTTCCGAAGAATATGTTGCAACATCACCTACCCTATAATGAGATGCATAAGAGGTCTTTGATCAGTAAACAGCTTCATTCAACTCCATAAAAGGTTGGATGCAACAAAACTATAAGCCTCTGTGTGGTATGGAAGCACAGTAAATGATAAGATGACTTTCCCTTGGAAAACATCCACAGTCCATAGAAAGTGCTGTGATGCTTAAGCTATTCGCTGACCTCCTCCCATATTTCGCTAATCTGAGATAGCCCATACTGTTCCTGCTATGACCAAGGTTTTGCTGTGAATGTGTTGCAGTAGTGCACAAAGATATCTGTGACAGCTGGAGTTGTGTCTCATTCTATTATATCTATCTATTACATTCTATTACGAATGCCTCATGTCTTCATTGCAGAGGGCTTGGTTTACCACCACTGAATTCCAGGCTTCCTTTCAAAGCAGTGGAGTTTTACCCTTCAAAACTAGAGTACTGCAGTCCTGAGTTTGTGCCAGGTGCTGTCGTTCTTCAGTTCTTCTTCTCTTGTCGTCTGTCTGGTATAAAAGAAATATAGTAAGAAATACAATTTTTATCTTATTCTTAGGATGATATGTGACAGGGGCCAAATTGTAGCTGTATGTTACAGAGAAGAGAGATGATAGGATCTGGCTGCAGGCTGTTCTGCATCCTTACTCCTCTGTTCATAATCTTTTCCTTTGTAGCAAGTGGGGTAGCAGAATAAAATGTATTGTAGAACCATATAGGTGTACTTTGGCAACTATAGGAATTTCTGAGGTAAGTGTGCACAGGAAGAAGTAGTGGAAATGTCCTCTGTCCATAAGAATTCTAGCTTGATGTTCTAGTTTCCTGGCCATGGGATATTAATTATGAAGGAGGTAGATAAACCAGTTTTCCAGACCTTCCCATCAAAGAACAGACTTCACAGAGAAGTGATTCTGCTCTGATGAAGGCATTGCAGTGTCCTGGTCTCTTCTGACAGGGAGCTGCATTACTAAGTGAGAGATTTCTTAAAAGATAATTTTGTTCCTGTTTTTTTTCAAATATTCTGTGGGTTGTTGGTAGAGGTAATTTTTAGCCTACTGTTGGCTTTGATGATGAGGACCAGGATTTTTAGAAGCATGTGCTTTGTACCAAGATGCTGTAATATAGGGGATGTACCTCCTGGTACATTGCACCAAGCAGTAGGTACTGTGAGTCAGGAAGCTATAGATTGTTGAAGAGGGAGGAACCAGAAGACCCCAGCGCTGAGAGAGCTGACCTGGCTTTCAGTAGGCCAACTATTTAAGAATAAAAGCTTCAGGTGCAGACATCTCTGGGAAAGCTTTGGGTATATATTGAGCATGATCTATCTTAAGAAAGACAAGGAGTAGAAAGTTTATCATTCTCTTAACCCTTGACTAGAGAATAGTAGAGAAAGACAATAGGATGTCAAGAGGAGAGCTCAGAGATACAGCTGAATCTCCCCACTCAAGAAACAAGCTTTCATTCTGACTGCACCAAGTGAAACATTCATGCCTAGCTCTCATTAGAACAAACAGCAGTATTTTGGCCTGCAGATGATAAAAATATATCATAACAGCAAGATCTATATCTAAAAAGAAAGAGGGGGATTAGTTTTCTAGGCATTTTAAGAGGAAAAATATTTTTCTAATATCGCGGCTTGCATTTGTCATACCTACCATGGAGCCATAAGACTCAGACACTGCAGTTCCTTTGGAGATCTAGAAGAGCAGTCAAGACCTTTGCTAGTTCCTCTGATTTCCCTCCCTCCCCTCCACATCTATCAGTCTCAGCTGTATTTTATCAATTTTGAACAGTATTGAACATTCAGGTTGCACTTTATTCAGGTGGAACAAAGGTGTCAATTTGAGTGTAATCAACAAATCACAAAAGATGTTGCAATCCAAGTGAAATTAAACAGCAAATGTATTTCTCTGTCTTCTTTATATGTAACAGGATGCATTTAGAGAAATGCTTTTGGCATAAAATTTTGAGCCATTGTAGATAACTTTTTTCATTTTTAGGGGTATTTTCAAAAATTTATTTTTGCTAAGAAACTAAGAAACAAAAATACTTGTCAAATACTTGTTGTGGTGAGTTAACCTTGGTTGAGTGCCAGGTGCCCACCAAGCCACTCTATCACCCCCCCTTTTTCCCCTCTCATCCTCAGCAGAGCAAAAAAGGGGAGGAAAATAAGATAAGAAACAAAAGCAGTTTAATAATAGAAGCAAAGCCAAGCAAATCCGTGTGCGGAAGCAAAGGAAAACAAAGTTTCATTCTCTGCTTCCCATCAGTAGGTGATGTTTGGCCGCTCCCTGGGAAGCAGGGCTCCAGGACGCGTAGCGGTTGCTCTGGAGGACAATGGAACGGCCCCCCCCCCCGCCTTTTTCCTGGCTTTATAGCTGAGCTGACATCATCTGGTATGGAATATCCCTTTGGTCAGTTTGGGTCAGCTGTCCTGGTTGTGTCCCCTCCCAAGATCTTGCCCACCCCATCCCACTGAGGGGGAATGTTGGGAAGAGCCTTGGTGCTGTGTGAGCCCTGCTCAGCAGTAGTCACAACACAGGTGTGTTATCAACACCCTTGTAGCTCCCAGCACAAAACACTGCACCATGAGGGCTGCTATGGGGAAAACCAGCTCAGCCAGACCTACTACACTTGTCCAGTTTAGCAGTATGCCCAGCTGTCTGAGAAGTGCCCTCAGAACTAAAAATCAATTGGCTTTTCTACATGTAACATGCAAAAAGCTGCAGATTAAAGGCTTTACATCTCTTATAAATTCTGCCTGTTGGTGCCTGTGCCACACATATGTACAGTTCACTTCTTTCTGGCAATGTCTTACTACTTTGTGTGGTGTATTTAATTTCATGTTGGCTTTTTATTTCATTTTACTGGAAACAGAAAAACAAGAACATGAGGTTTGTTTAAAAAATAACAGTGATGGCTAACAGTAATAGTGTTTTCCAGTTTTGTAATTTTTTGTAATAATTCATTCTGCAGCATGATTAAAGTAGATTAAATATTAAGGTCAGCTCCCAAAGGAGGTGGAGTCCTAGCAAGCAGCATGCTGAGCATTCCTGTAAGAGGCTGGGTGCACAGGACTTCCCTTGCAAGTGGAAGGCTATGAGGATATATTTAGTGAATTGCTTCCTGAATCTTCAGAAGACAGAGATAGAAGGTCTTACAACAAAACATTGAATGTGGCTTGGGTGAAATTTTTGTCAATGTGTGCAGCCTGTTAAGGGAAAGATCTTAGTCTTGGATATTAGCATATTGTACATAGTAATGGTGATAGTCTCCAGTAGCTGAAAACGACTTACTTCAAAGAATTATCACTATCTCATGGTGATGACTTAAATAAATACAAGACAAGACTAACAGGAACTCATAGAGGGAATATTTTTTTTACTGTGACAGGAGATTGCTTGTCAGAGCTTGGGCTTAAGTGTATTGAATTTCAGTGCATCTGTGTTGTCAGAATAGTTTACCGTTTGTATGCTGGTGTTATTTTAAATGTTCTGGCCTCCAAAATATCGATGAGGCAAAAAACCCTGCAAAGCTTACCTGCCTTTTTGTCTTTTTATGCATCTGTTTAATGGTTCTGCCAACTGTAAAGTTAAACAATGACAAAATGGACTGTGAATCTGTGCACTGGCTTCTTTTCCTCCTGGTGTTATAAGAGGTTTTTGCTGAGTGGGACAGAGGTGAAGCAAAATAGCTTTCCACACAGTGTGTAGTCAGGCTTTAGCATCCAAGGTAATACAATAACTGTAATAGTATAAGCTCCATAAAACTTGGAGTTAAAGAAATTGCTTTATGTGATTTTAAGTATTGTTATTAAATGGCCAGTGGTTTGTGGGCCTTTCAGTACAAAGCTTCTGTTAGTCACGTTTTTGAGTTGGTGTAACTGTTACTACTTCTTGCTCATGAGGGAGGGTCAGCTAGGGGCATACTAATCTGGAGTCCTGTCCCATGGTTTGAGCTTTGCTAGGTTGTCTCAGAGATGGGGAAGATCTGTTTGCCAGCCACATTTGGAATTTCTATGAGAAATCATACCCTTGTCCTTCAATAGTACCCATCAGGAAAACTACATCCCAACTCAATAGCTTGGTATGTTTATCTAGAGAAAGATAATTTCTGCTTTCTTTCCTTTCTTTCCACGTACAGCACTCAAACATAGAAGACAAGTCACTAGTAAATTTTTTGAAAGAGTGGGTAGAAGTTGTTTTTATCATTAATCTAGTTTATTTTTCTCTCTCAAAAATGCTTTTGTGAAAAATGGTAGCCAGACAGATGACAGTGCTCACAGCATTATCCTGTTCTTGGAAAGCTCTGAGGATGAATTGGATATGTGTCACTGCATGCTTGATGCATGAAACAAGCCAAACCATTATACTTGGATAAAATAAAATCAGATGCTTAGCACTAGTTTAATATGAGAAGAAAGCCAGCTACATTTACCATAACTCAAATGAACTCAAATGTAAACACTTACCAATTACTGCCGTGCTTACTTGACAATGCATCTTCAAGTCCCCTGGGAAAATTGCACAGGCAGGAGACTGACAACCACACACCAGAGTAGCCTTCATTTCAGTTGCACAGAGATGAGGGCAGGAGCAGTAGCATCTTTCAAGGAAAGGTCAGAAACAAGCTCCATCCAGCTCAAGTTTAGGGTGTTAAGAAGTATTGCTTGTATATACTAAAGATTTAGATTGTAAGACACCAGCATTGCCACTAGCTAATAAGAAAGGAAATGTACACTGTTTTATATTTTGACTGTTATTGTGTAAAACTAGAAACAAACACAGACGTGTTTGTCTTCAAGTGTTAGATGGAAAATATCAGGGGCATAGAGGTTCAGTTAGACTGTGTTCTCCTGAAAGTACCACCAGAGAGTTCATTTGATTTGTTACTTTATGTGTCAACATTACAACATGAGAGCTGATTAATGATGCTGTTGCCAAAGACAGAAAGACATCTGTCACTTAATTGGTTTTTTTCAGGAACCTTTAGGTTAGATAAAAAGATCTTTGCTGGAACACAGTTATACCTGGTGAAGAGATTCTTGTGGATAAAGCAGTAATGACATGAGAAGTGGTTTGTTCCGTATCTTGTCATATCCTCTCTAAATCTGGGAGTTCCACTCAAATAAAAACTGTGTAGAATATGAGTCCTGTGTCCTGCAATATGTGTTTGTTAGAACTTTGAGTTCCTCATTAAGCTGTTGGTCTTCAAGCATATTCATCTTCTTCATTTTGATGTAACCTAGGAGCTACTCTGTTGCCAGTGAATTTACCTGAATTTGAACCATAGGAAGTCTGAGCAGTAAATTTCAGTAAGATTGCCTGTGTACAACAAGCCTCAAATGTTGTAAGACCTGTTCTGAGTAAAGGTTGAAACCCTATTTTGACTCTGTTAGAATTAAATAAATTAAAAATAATGAGTTTCTGGACAGTTATGGTACAGTTCCAGGGGAGAGCACAGTTACTAAGGCATTGTGGCCAAAACATCAGAATTAACCACCCAAGAAGTGAAAGATTGCAGCCTGGGACAGCTTTATTGTTGCTATGAAATTGAATGCATGCATAAAAATACAGAGAACAATAAGGGGCAAGTGTTTACTGGGCATTAGAGAGATGTTTATTATACCTTCTACAGCATAAGCAGAAAGCTCAAATTATCTCCAGATTTTAAAGGCATTGTAAAATAATTAAACATGGATACTAAGAATCTTACTGGAACTACAAATCCAGGAAATGTTCCTCTGAGGATTCTTATTTCATTCTTTACATGTCTTACTAGACTGCAACACCACAGCCCTGGGTTTGGCCACACAGAGAATTAAAGTGCAATAAAGTTGCCCTGATTCTCGTTTGTAGCTCGTAAGTCCTGTTGGAAGGCAGGGAATGTGGGCTGGGAGGGGACACGGCAAGGCAACTGCAAGATTTAATCGCTCTGTCTTTTTGCTTTCAGTCTGGATGAGAAAAACTGCTCCATGTAGAGGTATGAGAAAAAGCTCTTGGAGGTCATTCTCCCTCTGCCATGGAGTATGCTTCTCAGGTGGTACCCCCAGTTTGCAGCAAATGGTGGAGAAGCAACCTTACAGCAGAACATGGCTATTAACTGGTTGATACATCCTATAAAGTGTCTCTGTTCTCTTTGCTTTAGAAGATGCAAAGAAAGGCATGGCACAAAGGAAGCCATGGCTCCTGGCCAGATCATTGCCCTCCAAATGGAAAGATGAGATTTTGCATGAAACTACATTTAGTACAACATGCCTCAGATTTTAAGGTCAGGGAAGCGCTTGCCATAGTAATTCATGCATATTAGCCACGTCAAGTAAGTATGTTTTAGAGCACACTTTGCCCAAGCCAGTTCAGGAGGTTAAAGCAGTAGCAGCCAAGCCAAAATAAATGTGAGGAAAGAAGCAAGGAAGGGAAAGGAAATATGGAAACAAGGCAGGGGTAGGTATGGAGCCTCCCCTTTTGGTGGTAGTACTCAGGTCAGCTTGGCTGTAATGTGACCTTAGTGAGCTTGCATCACCTGTACAGGGGATTGGGAGAAACAATCACTTCTGGTGATGATTCAGAGAAGCTAGGTTGTTAGGTACCTATAATTAGAAAATGTTGTTATCCTATTTAGTGCCCTCTGTCCAGTTTGTATAGGCAGCATAAAACTGACATAATTCAGTAACTAAAGATCTCAGACATGAAGCAACTGTCGAGTGTCCCTGTGAAACTAAAAATCAAGACTGGCTTTTATCATTAAAAAAAAGCCTGCATGGTTGTAATACTACTGTATCCTATTGATTTTACCTTACAGCTACATGAGGACCTATATTATGACTCATTTTATAAATTTGCCCAAAACAGAAAATACACTGCCAACCCATATTTGCAAACATTTGAGTTGGAAATAATCAAAACTAATGGCAGGCTTCCAGTATATTTTTGTTTGACATCCCATCAGTTAGCTGAAATAGTATGCAGACTACATTTTACTTAGTAGGTGACAGTCAAGAATTTCTACTTTTCCTACAGGAAGAATTATGGCTGGGATTTAAAAAAACCCAAAATCGTTGGTAGTGCTTTTGTTTTGAGGGTGAGGCTGGGTAAGGGTATGTTTCATTTTTAGGTGCCCACCCTAAGACTGTAGGATATGAGTGTTTCACGCTTGGTAACCAACACTGTTGGTCACGAATGTGGATGTATTTTCTAGCTTGTGATATATCTACAAAAATACGCTTAGCGAGTTTGTTCAGGAGACTGATTTTCAGTCTAAACTCCTATCTGTTTTCCAACCAAGCACTAAGATACAGCAGGCAAGGCAGTTTTGCATAAGTAAAGATAGTGTTTTAATTACTAGGCAAGATTATTAACCTCCTTTAGGCTTGTCAAACCAGCACATGCTCTGGTCTTTATAAAAAATGTTTTATAGATGAAATTTAAAATATTTTATTTATTAAATTTATGCCTCCAAATAAAGAAGAAAAATAGATTTTTAGTTTTAATGACAATTGTGAATATTTACATTAAAGTTAGCTCATACATGACTGATTAGCCTCCAAAACTTGAGAACCATTTTCTCTGTGGAGAATATAATATAAAAGTGAGCATATTTTCATATTTTCAGTTTTTATTTTGACACAGAAACTGATATGCCAGCTCGTTGGCCCCCATGATCTTGAATTCTGTTTCCAAAAGTGATTGGATGCGTCATGGTGTAATATGAAACTCCAGTAGTGAATAATTGTACAGAAATACACACCTAAGGAAATTTCTTCAGATGTCAGTGGTGAAGGGGCATGTCAGGTACTGAAGCGTGGGAGTCAGTGTTTCTTATCAATTATGACCTTTGCTGACAGAAGTGTGAATAATATTTTAAGTATTCACTGAAATGTCTAGTCATCTTTTGTATCTAATGAAACTGCTGGCCCTACAGACCTCTACTTTGACAGTGAGTCCTGTAGTTTTAATTTTGCCTTGGATTATGTGTTGGTGGAAAAAAATAATGTCTTTTATGAAGCTAAGTAGGTGTCCCTTGAATTTTATTAGCAGTGTCTGTTTTCTCAATTAAATGAGAGGAAGCAGATATGCCACGAGTTGGCATGTTGGCATAGCTAGTCTCGCTGAAGTTCATGATCTTATGATTTTATGCCAAATGAGGTCCCAGTCCACTCTGAGTTGGAGGCACACAAGCGTTATGTGTTGCAGGGAGGCTTTAATTATTGTTGTTTTCTTTAAATTCTGGATCACACCAGTTGTTTTTTTTTTTCCTCCCCGACTATTGCTTAGCAACAAGTGGATGCATGCATTTGTCCTCAGTTTCTGAAGCTGCTTTTTATGAGTAGCCAAAGTTAATTCAGAGATCATGAATTAACTAGCTGAAGGAATAAACTGTCCTTTCTACAGTGTCTCCTTACGTATGTTATACTGTAACCATTACTCTGTGAGTTCTCTAAGCAAGGTATTTACAAAGCTTTCCATATACTGCCTTTTATTTTGTCTAAATAATTTGTTCTTCTGTTGCTTATAAGTAGTATGAATAATTTTCTTAGCAAAGATCTTTGCATCACTCCTTGCAGTGCCTTTGTTTTGTGTTAAAAATGGATTATTTAATTGATTCCTGTTCATTCATCTCTCTAGACAAGTTTCTAAAAAGCATACTTTGCTTCTTCACATCTCAGAATTGCCTCTAAGATGGCTTACTTCCATTTCTTCAATGAATCCCACAGAGGATATTCAGCTTTCAGAAATTTCATATCAGTCATGAATTGGCTTCCATTGTAGGGGAGTTAGCTCTACAATGAATGCGCTTGAAAATCCCAGCATGCCCATGGTGTTTTAAGAGGAAAAAATATATCACAATTTCTGCATAAGCAGGAGGTGAAAAGCACTCTGACTGCCCAGTGGTATACCTTATTAAACTTGTATTGTAAAAAACAAAAAGTACACAATGTCCTTTCAAGAAATGACCTGTCTTTGCTATCAATCAGGTGGACATTCAAAGCAGTTGCCTTTCCTGCCAGCAATCCATCAGTTTTATTTGGATTGAACTTTAATCCACCTTCTAATGCCCCTCCTGCAATCTCAAATCTTCATCTTGTGATTATTTCTTCTGCCACAAATCTTGTAAGCTTTCAAAAAGTCTCCAGCTGCTTGTTTACATAGAGACTCTCAGGAAAAAGTAATCCAAATGAACTGAAGGTGTGAATCCAAAGTATATTAGCTAAACTGGAATAAATCTGCATTATTTTGGAAGATAATTCAGTAAAATGACATTGAAGACAGTCCTGTTGTGAATGAGTGTGTCCACACAGTGGTCTAATACAGTTTAAATGATACACTTCAAAGATTTAATTTGGATCAAGTTCCTTGTATGTCTCTGTAGACACAATCCCTAACCCAACCATATGGCACACAGCTGGGAAGTGGTTTGCATTGTACTGGAGCCCACTGCACATCCCTGCATGGTTCATAGCTGATATCACTTGCTTCAAGTGGGATGTAGTGTAACTTGAAGTATGGTCAGCTTGTTGTCCATACATAAAGCCACACTGCCATCATCGCCTTTACCATTATTGCAGGGTATGCGTAGTCTCAAGTGGAAATCAGAGTCCTATTATACTAGATATTAAATGAAAACAAATTAGCTGGCTCCTGTACAAAGAGCAGAGTCTAAACAGCTGCTGGCTGGGCTGGGCAGGCCATGAGCTGCAGGGGCATCATCACATCTCCCAAGGTCCAGCCTGGTGCTTTGCCTGTGAAGTCTGTCAGCCCACAGAGTCTGCTTGGGAGAGCTAGGCTTCTGACTTGCCTTGAGAAGTAAAACGTGAGAAGTTTTTATCCTGTGCTAGATCACAGGGCCAAATCAGCATCATCTGGTATGACCAACTGTGTTCAGAGCAATGCTAGCCACCCAAGCTGAATGTGCTCACAAGAAAGCCACACTGTACATGTTGGTGTCATATTGCAGCCTATATCTGTTTAAAATATCCTTCTCTTCCCAGTTAAATGCTTTGGGAATTACCTGAGCCTTATTGCCTTTTTGAAACCCTTCAAAATTCAGTCAAGTCTGACACAGCTTGTAAATTATTTTCTAGCCTGCCACACATTGATTTTTCTCACCTTGGGGAAAAACGTTAAACACCATGAAGCTGCGAGAAAGAGTTCATTGCTTTTTCATACATTTTGCCAGTTGCAGGCCAAAAGTATCAAAGAACATACAGGTTCTTCCGTTTGAATGCAATCTCAAGGGTTATAACTGTCAAACTGGAATATAGTTTCAAGGTTTTGAAAAGGCCAGGTACCTCCAACAATGTTTTTTCTTTAAGAAAATGCCAGCTATGGGCTTGGTTGGGTTAAGGAGTGATTTGTATTACACTATGAGCTTTGTAAAAGGAATGGCAAATGCTGGAGAAGCATTTAGTGATGAAAGGGATAATGGCTCTGTCAGTCAACTTGGAAAATGGCTTTTTGGAAATGTATTTGCACCCGAGGTGAGTCAATGAGACCAGATGTATGACTAGAGTGAGTGGAGCTACAGCCTGTATTTAAGCCTGGACTACTGAATTTGATCGCAGGAGTGAATTTTTCTTTGTGTTTGTCCAACATTTGTATTTTCAATTGTTGCACATGGTACAAGATTTTGCTTAAAATAGTTTTATAGTGAAGCTAAAGACATACAGAAAATCTCAATTCATAAAGGATAACTTCATAAAAGCATTAGTGATGGGACATGGAAACTGAAATCATTGGATCCTCTCAAACCACTGAAATGTTGCTAGGAAAAAGAAAAATTGGTACTTTTTACTTCAGGTTTGACCCGAACATTTTGATTGTTTTCTATGAAAAAGAAAATAGACTCTCAAAAGAGAGGGCCAGGTTGTGGACTGTAGTATTTAGGCCAGAGGAAAGGATAAGGACAAGGAAGGTGGTACAGAAACTTTTGAGTTGCAAATCTGTGTCAGGTCAATTAAAATCTCCTAGTGTTTTTCTTTCAATAAAGACTAATATATCTAGAAGTGCTTTGTACTTGCCATAGGCTAAAAGAATACATACTGGCAGTGTACATAGTGTGTGCACAGCCAGCTGACATATGGCAACTTCATGCCAAGCAGCAATTTGTTCATGTGTCTGAGACATCTGATACAAACACAAGGTACTTGCATACTAAAATGAGTCTGTATGTATCTATATGTTCAATCTTTTTTCCCCTGCCTCCTTGGGATAGAGTGATGTAATTACTTTTGTAAGTTCAGCGTTGGATAATATACACTGATGCCAATGTAATGGAGCTAAAGCTTCTTAAAACTTAGGAGGATTTAGAAATATTGGTTTTGACTGTTGCACTTCATTGAAGTAAGGAGAGCTACTGTCAGCACAGACTACTTTTATACCTATCTTAAGTCACAATATGTCTGCCAAAGCAAACAACATGAAAGTAGCCTCAGGAATTGTTACACCGAATCTCTCCTTTGACGTGATGCTCCAGTTGACCTGCTCTGTTTAAAGTGCTCATTTTACAAAAGGGAAACTGTGCGACAGTGTGATTAATATCAGCATTGTCCCTGAAACACGCAAGTGTTGGAATAAAACAACTGTGACAAAGGCTGAATGTTGAATTATCTCTCAAAGTAAAACATTTTGCAAAACAAAAGTACTGAGTGTTTCTGTTCCAGAAAAGCTTAGCTTTTTAATCAAAGTCTATACAAACTTCAGCATTGTTATTTAAGAATACCACAGTATTAAACCCAATCTGCATTGTTTTCCCTGCTTATTGGTTAATGCAGCTGTAGTTGGTATGATTTTCTCCATCTTATTGCAAACAGCAATGTTTTCACTGGTCACTGTTCAGTTTTTAGACTGGCTTATGTTTTAAGAGGTGATGAAAATTTAAAACAACTAGTGCAAGGCTTACACCTCTGCAAATTCACCTGGGAATTTAATACTAATTAACTTAACAGTGGCTGCTTACATCCAAACATTGCACTAGTATTCATTTTCTAGACAGAGGCTTATGAGTAAGACACAATTCCGGGTGAACAGTTTGGTAACTGAACTTAATTTTAGAACAGAAATTGATATATAGCTCATTGATTTATTCAGAGGTTTTTGAGCTTTCTTGCAGGCTGAATTGTTTCAACAGATGAGGTAGTGACAGAGGCCTGATTGTGACTGTATTTAATGCAGGTTGTGTAAATTTGAAGCAACTCTTGTCAAGTCAGTGATGTTAAACTAGTAATAATGAGTGAAGAGCAAGACCTATATAACTGTTGAAATCAATGAGGTCAAAACTGAGATCTTACATAAATAGTAACCAGATAAATACCTTTATTCTTGTCTGCTTTTGTTGATGAATTTGTCATTGTTTTATCTTACTTTTGTTATTTGTCCACAGAGCTGCTCAGAAATTGAACCTGTCTTCCAAAAAAAAGAAGCACAGGCCTTCTGCATCATCTGTTCCTGAATCTGCCCTCTTCTCTACCAGCTTCAGCAGTATCCTTCAGACTTCCCCACCTCCTGCACCACCATGTTTGTTGAGGGCAGTCAGCAAAGTGAAGGACACCCCTGGTCTGGGCAAGGTAGGCGTTGAAAGTATTACTAAAACACTTGTTTTCTTTGGGAGAAGATTTCATCCTCAAGCAAAACATTAAGGGAATTGGAAGACCATGTCCTTTCTCAGTTGGCTTTACTGCAGTTAATCCCTGAACACATGAACAAAGGTCTAACAATGTAAGTTACTTAAGGGAAGTGAACTTCTAATGAAGTTGAAGTTGACTTAAACACAGCCAGAACTAATTGTGCGGCAGTAATACAGTTCAAGGCCCAGCTACACCAAGTGCACCTGCACTGGGATCACAGCACTCCTAGGCGGTGGTAAGGTCAATTCTGCTAGGGCTTCTGGAGCAGCTGGTCTCTGTGCCTCTGTTTAAACTGTGTAGCAGCTGCTTGCTGTGGCATATTCTGGGTTCCTGATCCTCTCGTGGTCTGGACTGGTGTCTTGACTGGACACACTGTAATTTGCTTCTGGCTCGTGTTTCCTGGCTTTCTCCCAGTACAGTCAGGACAAGACTGGGCCATGTACCTGAACAAAGCCTATGCTGATAATGATGAATTGCTCCTTTTTCCTTCTGTCATGTTATTTCCTCCCATTCTCCATAATCATACCCTCTTAAAATGCTGTTTAGGTGCATACTTATAATGGAAGACGGTTGAGGCGATGGAGGAGGTGGCTGTATAGTTTGCTGTTGCTTTGTTGTTTGTCTGACTGGCCCTTCCTTTTTCCCTGTCACAAATTGAGAGCTTGGCATATTACATCTGGGAATACACGCGTGAAGTTGCTGAGGACAGCAGTTTGCTTTAATAAAGGGAGTTTCTTATGCAAGCATCTGTGCTTACGGCTTTTCCATATTAATTGAATACTAAGCAGTGACAATGAATTTGGTGAAAATCTTTGTTTTTTAGAAGAGAAATTGTAACGTACGATCTAGGAGTGCTAAGCATAGGATGTGCTTCAGAATTTTCATTGCTGATTTTGGATACTCACTTTCTTACATTGTGCAGTTCCAGGTAGTTGGTTTTTGGGTTTTGTTTGTTTGTTTTCAAAGAACAATAGTATTACTGTCATAGATGGTTTAATGCCTGTTTGAAAAGGGATTCCTTCCACATGGGGCTCCCTTCCTTTCCTGTGGCCTGGTAAGTGGGAAGAAATGTACAAATCTGTCATTATCTTATAAAAGTCAGTAGTGATGTGTAATCTGACTTCAGTGCTAGGAGTAGTAGACTTGACCTGTTCATTGTTGTAAGAAGCTGCTATGGAAAATATTTATATTAGAAGCCATCCTCTCACGATTATTACTTTTCTATGCTTGGGACAGGTTATATCTGAATAAAAATTAAAATTCAATTGAAGAATAATGAAGAATATGTTCATGAAAACAAGGGTCTAATTTCCTTTGTTGAACTATGTGAGCACTTTTCCTAACTATGGGTTTTCACCCTTCCCAGGAAAAGAGTCTACACACACAGAGACACAAACACAGCTCTGTCAAGCTCCTGCAAGCTTGATCTGAGCCTTTTTTGCTCTTCTAATTATTTATTTGCAGTGAAGAGGGCTTGAGAAACAGTTTTGCAATGTGCTGAAACAGACCTATGATTTGCTGCTTCATCAACACCATGTACTGGATCAGGTTCCAGGCTTTCCAACAGTGTAAGTAAAGTTGAAATTTTGCAGTCCAGCTGATGAAGGAGAATATTTCTTTTGGTAAGTTTAGACTTACCGTTCCATAGTTGTCAGAGTATATGAGAAACAGCTGAGAAGTTTTAAAAAATGTTTTAACACATGCTTCTCCAAAGCAGTAAACCAAATTAGATTAATTAATAGAGTCAAAATAGAGAAAAATTTCCTTACACATTTCCAATAGCAAAAATATCTCTAACCTTCAGTTTCTGGAATTGAGTTTCATTTTTCACCTCTTTAGTTTCTTCTAGGAGTCATGCTATATTTATGACCTGAACATTCATCAGTTTCCCATCAGTTTACTTGTGTAGCACAATTTTCATTTTAAGATGTCAGAAATAGGTGTGAGGCATAATAAGTAAATAACTGCAGGATAACAATGTATTTTATCTGTCAGACTAGGAAAACTTCAGGTGACATGATGAAATTTCTGGAGTGTTTGCTTTTAATTTTTATTTTTGCTATTTATACATATTCTGTTCATATGGTTTGGCATATGTTTTGATAGGAGCATGCTAAAAACTGTGGTACTTTTCTCAGCATTTTCTCTCATATGGTGTTTTCTGTAAGGGTATAAATTTATAAAATGTGGACCTGTGTGAGTTCAGGGAAGCTAAACATTATTTTCAGTCACTTAGGGTTTATTCTGATTTGTGTTTAAAAAGCATTTTACCAACAATCCCAATGTGATAAAATTTTGTATCACTTTGGGTTTGAGTGGGCTGGGCAATTTCTAACATGACAGTTTGTTACTGGAAAGTCTGGCTCACCAGAACTTGGAAGGCTGGCCGTTGCCAAGGATTCTTGATTCCAGAAACTCCTGGGGTCAGCTGCTCATGGAATGCCCCGGGATGGGCTTCCTGGAAGATAGGATCTTTGCTATAGGCCTGGGAGCCCCAGTACAGTTGCTAGGTGTTGCTGGCTTGGCGTCAGCTTGAGAGCTGTCAGTTTCCCAAGGTAGGTGGGTATCCAACGTCCTGCAGGATAGGAAGTCAGGTGTGTCAAAGCTTAGACTTTGAGGTTAAATGTCATTTCATGTTGTTTTGTTTTTAAATGAACTTGCCACCAAACACCTGCCTTTTCATATTTCCACTTCTGCTAGAAATGCAAAGATTCTACTTGTCATTGCAAAATTGATGACAATGATTTATTTTAAAATGTAGAGTTTCTCAGCTGTCATGTGCAGGCATATAATTTTTCTGAATTAAACTAGGAGGATTTGCCTATCAGCAACATATTTAAAAGTTATTTAGTAGCTCAGTTAATATGCATGTGGGTACAGCTGAAGAGTCTAAACTGACAAAGAGAAGAGAATTGGAAAGCATGTGTTCAGGTTGCATTCTTCACACCTTTTCTTACAAAAGGCCTAGCAAGTCAAAGTGTACCGGCATGGAATTTGGAAGAAGTATTATTTGAAAGCTAAAGTTCAGCTTTCCAGAAGAAGGCAGATAGTATTAATAATAAAATATTGGGACTGTATAATCACGGTTTTACTTTGATGTTAGATACACCATTGACCCTAGCAGAGCTATTGCAGTGTCAAAGTGAAATAAAGTAGTAAAGATCAGATTCTTTGTTGCACTCATTTCCAAAAAGCTCTCCCTGAATTAAAATAAAAGGTTTGTGACCATGTTGCAAATATATTAGCAGTGGTGCTTGTATGGATCATAACATACACATGTGCTTTGGGTTTGCATTTGCTGGCAGAGGGAGCTGATGCTGGGTGGTAGTGTGATATCCCCACAGTTATTCCCTAAGAGCAGAGAGTTTTGTTTTGGGCTGAGCAGCAGTCCTGCTCCATAAACTGCCACAGCTTAAGCATCACTTTTCCTTGTCTCTCTGCTGTCTTTGAATCATCATATTCTGAAAGTGGCAGATTGCGTCCACTGAGTTTGCACACAGAGAGTGTGCCACTGTCCTGGGTGACTGTGTGTGCAGTTGCCCCAAGTCCCATTGTTTTCTGAAACATACTCCTTAAGTCTCTTTTGTCCTTTCTGACAATGATCCGAGAAACAGAGCAAAAAGGCTTTCCATGCAGAAATAATGAATTATTCCATGTCTGCACTCAGATTAACTAGTGTAAGGTCATTCTGGTGAGGTTTTTGCTCTCCAATCTGCTTCCCTTCTTCTCTGTCGTGTCCCCCCGCCCCATTTTGTGTCTAACATAACCAAAACTAAACCAAAAGTTCTGATGAAAATCCAGAACATTCTTCCTGTGAAAGATGTTGGTTTGCTGAATTCCACATTACCAATGAAAAATAGCTCTCATGAAAAATTTTCTGCCAGCCTTAATAAATAGGTTGTTTTCAGATGGCATGGGGTTTAGGATGAATGGAAGTGGTCTCTGTGCTTTCTCTCATATATTATTTTTCTGTGGTAGACTTAATAAAATTCTGTCACTGAGAGGTATTTCTTATGTTTGGGTAGAGATTAGTTTACTTTTCCTTTTTTTTTTTTGAGTGAGTTGTTGTTCATTGGTATTTCTTAATCTGAAAATAAAATAGCAATATTTGTGAGTTAAAATAATCCAAAAGTCCAGGTCATCATTCAGCCTTCTTCAGGAAGTAATTTCAACCTATTAGCAAAATGGACTGTAGTTCGTGATACTGTGTTTACTTTTATTTTTCTGTAGTGTCAGGACTTCTGCTTGCAGAGCCCAGCCCCTTTTTGCTAAATAATGTATAAATTCCTATCAAAAAACCCTGTTTCTTTCTGAGAGCACTTATGATCTCAATGTAGTGAGGAAGACCAGACAGACAGAGAGACAGGAAGCAAGAACAAACAATGAGGTATTATTGGTCATCTTGATAGTGGTGTCCTCATCCCATCAGCAATCTAATATTAGATACCCTTTGTCAAGCTTTGGTAGGTGTTGCAGAAGAGGATGAAAATCTTCGAAGGGGGAGTAATAGGTGACACTGTGATGCTTCTGAGGAGCCCTTTCTAAGTGTGTAGGGCAGGGTAGGAAGCAGCACAGAGAGGAGTTTTTTGAGAGTCTACTGAGTGAGAGATGCAGGAACTGGTCTTCTGGTAGTGCCTGAGCATGGAGCCTGGCTGGGAAGGGCTGTGAATGGAAGCTGAGCCATGGCTAAATGCCAGGAATGTCCCCAGAATGCTGGTAGAAGACTGGTAGTGTGATAGACACTCCCAAGTCATACACCTTTCTCCTAAGGATACGTCACATACTAAAGATGACTCAGCTAAATAATTTTCCAATGCCTGACTATAAGCGTTTAATGTTCCATTAAAAGTACAATATTTGATTAAATAAGCCTAAACTCTACTATTCACTTTATATTAGACTGCAGCTTACCTTTTCCTCACATTTATTTACATAAAATTGTATCTGGAAGCATCAAAAAGATTTTGCCTGGCCTGAAAATGCCTCCACCAAAACAGCAGAGAATTTTCAGACACATGCAGCTGTGTTATTCCTTTGACTTTTTGTGCATGTCACTGGGAGTGGATACCCACTTTCCCGAGCCCTGCTGAAGGTTCCCACTGTAAAGACTAGCTGGTGAGTATGTCATTTGATGAAGGAGAACACATTTGTGTGGGAAGAAGCATGATACTCCTTGTCTCTTTGGAGGCAGGAGGTCCACAAAGGCAGAAGACCACTGGTGATTAATGGGCAGACTTACATGTCTTTGGCCTAAAAAAGGCAGTAGTTGTATCATTGTTGAAAATCAAAAGGTGGTCTTATGTCATACTATCCCACTTTGTATATTGATCATATAAAATGCTACTATCCTTTTGATTCAAGTGGCTAGTCAAGATTCAATGCTTTGCAGATTTTTTCTAGATAGGAAAAGAGATTATGAAGGGAGTGGATCAGGTACCATTAGTACAATTCAGCTCCTTTACAAGGAAATACAAAATCTTGAATGCCAACAGAAAGAAGCAAGCTAAGGCAATTTTGCTTCTTATTCCATCAGGTCCTTTCAGCTAGGACTTCAGTGTATCATTCCTTCCTCAGTTTAAGGAAATTTCTTTGTCCTACAGTACCAATGTTTGTTCAAGTTTTTCTTCTCTCTGTTGTTCTTTCGCTCCCTGATCCTCTGCTTGCGCTGTTTCTTGTTTATACGAACCCCTGCCAAAAGTAAAAGCCATACTGCCCAAGCAGCTCAGGCTTCTGGGTACATTCAGAACTGTCTTTTGGGGCTGTATGCCAATGCTTTGCGATAATAAACTGCTAGTTCTTCAGCTATCCACTGTCTTGAAATAGTTACTTTTCACTAGGGAGGGCAACAATTATTGCACTGGCCTTGACATTTTTTAATCCAAGCTATAACAGCACAATATGTGTGTTAATAATAAGTATTCTATTGGCTATAGCCTGTATGAATAATGATTTGAATAGTCTTTGTCAAAAGATGTTTTCAATAGCTTTGTCAACTCTTTGTATCAGTGCAGTGGAAAGTAAAGAGACATTCTTTGGCTTACAGGATTTGCAAAGTTGATTTGAAGGGATAGAATTGATGCACATCTTGATTTAGTCCAAAAGGTATAGGAAACTGCCTGTTCTACTATCAGCCTTTGCATTTTGACTAGCTGATTGGTGGATGTGGGGACTTTTTGGCAACATTATCTTATACATTAAGCAGGTATTTATGAAAATTTGTGGTCAGTGAAAATAAGCATCACTTGCAAAATGCATTCTGTATTTCACTTCACTGCCATCCATCTTGAAGGTTTTCAGAGAGGTTCTCTTTCCTTTGTGAAGCAGAGGTTTTCTCTCCTTCATCACTCAGGTGTATGGGGGAAAAACTTAACGGTTAGGTGACAAATGCAATTTTAAACCCTTTATCACAGAAAACAATTTCTGAGGTGCAAGCTGGTTTTGCCTGAAGTTACCATGGTTACTGAAACGGGAAAAAAAACACCCCAGGACAATCCCTTGAGGCATTTAAAGGAGACATATTGTTCATCTTTGTTGTCAACATGATTGTGGTACAAATTAAATAGTTCCACTTGGAATGAAATCCAGGTGGCCTTTTGCCCTCCAGACAGAGCTGCTCAGAACTGGGATTTTTCTCACCAAAGGTACTGTTTGGCCCTGGTAGAGGCTTTCATGCTCTTTAAGTAGATTCCTCCTAGGTGGGCTTTTCTGGGAGGAGTTTTAATACCTCAAGCTGCTTTAAGGAAAAGGTAAAATTAATAGTTAAGTTAGAAGACTCATTATAAACAATAATCTCTTACCTCCCTCAATCGTATTTTCTGTGCACACTTAGTTTGTCTTTCTCTAAAGTAAAGCTTATCCTGGATGTAGAAGTATCAGCCCAGACATGCCAGGACTCTGTCGGATTGCACTTTGGTTGACTGAGGTTTAAAGAAAGACATATTTTCAAGAAATTTCTGTTATGTTTCCACAATTTAGAGAAAGGCCATAATTGCTGCTCCTTCTCTTTGTGAAGTGCAGAAGTTGCTACTTCATGGAAGCTAGAAGCACATATCAACCAAGCCTGCTAAGGGAAAACCTGGCCTGTTGCCTAAACTTTACACCCTGCAAGAGAGAATTCCTGCATGGAGAAGACGGGCTGCATTTTTGCTGTATATTCTAGCCAGCCTCTTTAGGAGAGGAAGATTAGGTCTTGCCCCTACCTATTAATGAGGCAGTTTAAGGACAGTGTGACCATTTTGGCCTACCTGCAAGCTTAGGAAGTGGTTCCGCAGTTCCTGGTCTGACAAGCTGTCATTCCTGATAACAGGACTTCCTAAGATCAGTTGGCAAGGAGCAGACCCCAGCGAGAGAAGCATGTGACAAGTGGATGCTAGCATAATGGTTTCCTGGAGCATTGCAGATGCTCCAGGCATCTACAGGTAGATGGGAGGTGGACACCAAGGAATAGGCTTATATCTGAAATGGGGAAATTGAAGGCAGAATACTGTTGCTGTCCTTACATCTGACTCTACAAAAAGAAGCAGTGCTGCTGTATGGCATTAGGAGCACTCCACCAATCTGGGCACTCTGTGGTCAAGTGTGATCCTAAAGTATCCTCTGTTAATTCCTCTCTGCTGATTTTACACAAAACAAAGCCATCTTTCAAACTAATAGACTTCTCTCTTTTAACTGAGGCTTGTGAAAACAGCAATACAGAAAGTGAGGTTTTTCTAGAGAGTAACTTATGGTCCTTACATGAAACTCTGGACTTTGGGAAAAGAAGGTCTCTTTCCACATGTCACAGAGGTAGACTTGTGTCCTGGTTTGGCCAGGACAGGGTTAATTTTAGTGAAGCAGGTAATTCTACACCATGCTGATGTCATGCCCCGGGGCCAGTTCCGGTGGGGGGGCAGTTCGAGGGCAATTCGCCTTTTGCTGTATCTGGGTGAGCTCGCTCCCTCGCTGTTCTCTGTTATCAATCTTTATTTGTATTGTTCCTTTATCACTGTTACTGCTGGGTTTCTTTGTTTTTATATGTTATTTTCTTATATAAATATGTATATATTAAACCTTCCTTATCTCAACTCAAAAAGGCACTTTTAAACCTTTTTTTTTTCTTTGTCCGCGACCCGCGGCAGAGGGAGAGGGTGGGGAGCCATGTGGCTCGGCCACCCTCTTACCAAACCAATACATCTTTTACCCTAATCTGTGTACCAGCTATTGGTGCTAGCACATATAGATAAGACTGTTGTTCAGTAAATTCTTTTTTTTGCCTCAAAGAATACAAAAAATTATGTTCCTCCCCCTAGTGACACCTTCCTATGTGTATTCAGAAACCGTACTGATGAGTGAGCTTGTGAGCATGAAAGGTGGATGGAGGAAATTACCCAGTGGAATTGAACCGGACAGAAAAAATATGAAAAAAGCTGCACGTCACTTTGATAACACTTCTTATTTCTGTGATTCTTATATAGTACATTTCACCCAGGGAAAGAGCTGTAAAACCAAGTTCTGTATTGTTTACCTTGGTCTGCTTTGATGAATTTTCCTGTAAACATTGAGGATGAAAACAAAATTAGCTTGCTCAAATCACTTCAGGTTGCTGCTGCTAGGTTTTGTACATTTCTAAGTGACTTTATTTATCCAGCACCCTCTGCATTGTCATACATGCATTATTTTATGTGCAGCAATCTGTAACTTTTAAGTTTGACTGTTTTCTTGATTGAAATCACTTAGTGGTTTGAAGGCCCATAATTTGTAGACATCTGGTTGGCTTTGAGTCTTATACACAAGGCCCATGTGGGTCAATTAATTGGACTGTTTCAATGTTGTCAACCTAATCAAGCTACAGAAGTCTTTAATACTGGTCACCCAGTAAGCGTGCTTTAAACATTCTCATGTTGTTGAAATAGTATGATGGTACAGTGGCCACATTTTAAGAGATCTTAAACATTGAAGGTTATGCAATGTCAATAAAGATTAGTATTTTTCTAGAATATAAAACCCCATTGTTTTCAACACTTTGGTTTCCTCAAAGTTTTTCTGAGCTGCTGTATTCTTATTTCCTTTGCTTTTCAATTTAGGTAGTACTGCTGGTTGATATTTTGGGGCATTATGGTTGTTCTAGTTAACCACTCCCACTTCATTTCTAAGATTTTCAGTGGAACTTTTTGAAATGTCTCCTTCTTCCCTGCCCTCTCCTCCACACCACTCACCTTATTAAATTCATTTTTAAGTGCATGAAGAAAAGGTTAATATAAATCAGGAAAGTCAAGATGAAAGAAACTGAAAATTACAAGGGTGTTTCTCAGACAATGCTGAGGAAGGAATTTAGACACTGAATTGTATGCTAAACCTGGGATCGTGGTAAGTTTTCTGAGATCTTATGCAAAGTGCAGGCACTGTACTTTAGATACTCAGCTGTAGGCCTTATTAATTCTTTTTTTTTTACCTTAAAACTTCCTAAAGCTCTCCTCCTCCCAGCCTTTTCCTTTTGTGTTTGACTCCTCTCAGCATGTGTCTGAGAGCAGTGCTCAGTGGGGCAGGCAGGATGGTGACACTGCAGGAGGCTTCTACTACAGCACTGCTGTAACATCATGGGCTAATGATTCAGCGGAGCCTCTTGATCCAGCTGCAAGGTTATTCTGCTTTCCATTATCCTAAAAGTCTGGACTTTATCTCATTTTTCTGGTACAATATTGACTTAAAATAGATAAGTTGAGGAAGAGCCTAATGTGAAATGTATTTTAATACTAAGGATATCATTAGATCTCTTCCATTCACCGTGTCTCCCTTTTTTTGCCTTTTCCTTTAGGAATCAAACCCATTTTGGGGAATATGTCTCTGGAGACATTTACCCATTTTTTGTGCTTTTATGAGAAGCCTGTATCCGCATGCTCCAAGTCATTATCTCCCTATCTTTTTCCTCTGCTTTTTAGTGCCACCATTATTGCACTCCCTTAGGCTGCGATTCATGTCACTAGCTTAAGTGAACTGATCACTGTCCTTCTGATCTAGGCTGGTTGTATGAATTCCTCCCATGGAGCAATGGAGAGAAGTGCTACCTGTATTAGGATGGGCTGACTTGCCTACCAGGTGTTCCTTTCTTTGTTAGTTCATTACAGAGGTAACCTAGACAGCTGCCTTAGAATGAGATATCTGTGTTTTGGCTGGCTCGAGTAAGGTGAAATGAATCTTTCCTTGAGTAGAAATAGTCTCTTCTTGTGTTCTGCTCTGAACCTTTAACTTTAATAGAAAACCAGCTACTGAGAGATACAGTAACAAATGCTTGCAGAAAGTTTTAGATACCTGCATCTTACCTCCAAATGGAAGTCTGCATCCTCTGCTTTCCAGTCCAAGAAACATGGAAGGCTTGCTATATGGCACCCAGGCCTGGTCGAGCAGACCTGCATGCAACCAAGCAGGTTGCATAAGGCAGCCAGACCTTCAAGGAAAAGGATCAACCAGGCTTTTGCACATGTGGCCTGATGCAAAAAAATGGAAATCTGAACTGATCATCTTTGATTTAAGGGCCGGAGATGTTCAGCTGTATTCTTTCAGGATAGATCTGTAAAGCTGGTCACAACGTGCACACCCTTCAGATTAGAAGCCCCTGGTCCTCAGATGGCCAGATTCTCATTGCTCCATGATGTGACCTGTGAATCACTTCCGACAAGGTCTCCTTCCCAGAAGGGTTGGCAGTAGTGGCTTGGAATTTGGAAACATTTCATTAGTGGATCTGGATTTCTGATACCCAAATGCCATTTCATTTTCCAAATGTAATGACACTTTTTCTTCTATATTGTTACTAAAGCGATGAGCAGTTAAAAGATCTTTCTTTGTATAATGAGATATGAAATGCCATACTTTAACATTCCCATTTTTCTTTATGAAAGAACCCTTCTATATAGTAAAGGTAAAAGCAAAGTTTGAAATCGTTGACCTGTTGAATCTTAAAATTCAGGAGGTGGGTTAATGCATTTTGTAAGACCTGTGACCCTCAAAAACCTCTCCTTTCATACTCAGAAGTAAGAAACACCTGTAATAGGTGGATAGATAGGCCCTATGAAGAGCAGTTGAGGGAACTGGGTTTGTTTAGTCTAGAGAAGAGGAGACTGAGAGGAGACCTCATTGCCCTCTACAACTACCTAAAAGGAGGTTGTAGCGAGGCTGGTGTTGGTCTCTTCTCTCAAATTAGTAATGATAGGACGAGGGGAAACGGCCTCAAGTTGCATCAGGGGAGGTTTAGATTAGATATTAGGAAGAAATTCTTCACTGAGAGGGTAGTTAGGCACTGGAATGGACTGCCCAGAGAGGGGGTGGAGTCACCATCCCTGGAGGTGTTTAAAGAACGAATAGATGCAGTGCTTGAGGATATGGTGTAGTGGTGTAGTGGTTAGAGAGGATATGGTGTAGTGGTGTAGTGGTTAGAGAGGATATGGTGTAGTGGTGTAGTGGTTAGAGTGATGCTAGGAGAAGGTTGGACTTGATGACCCTGGAGGTCCTTTCCAACCAGAACGATTCTGTGATTCTGTGATGTGTAGTTCACAGTATACACATGATATGTACACTTGTATCTGGAAACATATGTAGGTGCATATCTATATGTGTATAAATGTATTAATCTTCCCCTCCCCACCAGTACAGTAGGAATATATAGGAAAAAGCTATATAGAGAATTTCTGAGCAAGTTATCAAAAAAAAATTGGGAGGCTAACTAGCTATAGACTTGCATTTATTTATGAACTAGCAGATTTTTTTTTTGAGAGAGAATTCAACATTCCCGTAAGACATTCCCAGTAACCTTTCAGGGATTTTAATGAAGAATAATATCCTTCTTGTTTAGCTCAGTCCTCCTATACATTGCATGATCTTTTTTCTCCTATGAGGTGGTTGAAAATGCTCATACAAATTGCAGCACTTTACATTAAATTCTCTAGGTATCTGTGAGGCTTTATTGCATTTCTGTAGATCGCAGTTGTTCTCATCCATATTAATTGCTACTGGATTTTTCCACAGGACTGCTCAATTTACAATGTTTGTACTGAAGGGGAGACAGTTAAAAAAAGATGTAGTGTCAAAATGTGGAGTGTATTAAAATGCCAGGGGGAAAGCTGTACAGCATCACATACTCCATTGCAGAAACATAGAGGTGGGAAAACTTAAAATCTGTTGATCCTTTTTTCCCTGCCCCTTTTCCCACAGGGAATATGATGTTTGTATTTCAAACCATATAGTGTGGACATAATTATCTTTGCTTTAATGTCTTGCCCTCTTGTTTCCACTTGTATCGCTGGAGCTTTGTCCAAATACAAATCTTGGTTTGCAATAGCAATCTGTTCTTGACTAGCTCAGCTGCAGCACCTGAGTCCAGATTCTGGAAGCAGTGTGGCTAGAAAAGCTGCCATCCCTTCTCACCCACCTTCAAGAAAATACCTCAAACATTGCATTTTTGTCAGCTATGAGGAGCAGTGCTAAGGTATGTGCTGGCACGAGATCTGAGAGAGGCACGAGGGATGTGTCTCACCTGGCCACACAGAAGGAGAAGGCGTGCACCCTGATTGATAGCAGCGTGTGCAGATGTGATAAACACAAGGAGGCCCAGGCTGCTTTTGGGAAATGGAATAGCAATGCAGAGGAGGAAACGGGGTTCCCCCAGGGCCTCGTACTCTGTGAGCAGTGAGAATCATGAATCTCCTCAGATGGGAAGGAGTTATTCATCATAAAGACTATTATGCTGCACGAGGCATTGCTGAAACAGAACACCACCAAGCTATTTCCTATCTTACCAGGGAGTATTAATAATGCAGCAGTAATAATAGAAGTACAAATTAAAAATAACTGGATGGGCAGATAAGCAGAGTTCTTGAGATTAAGGGGATCAGGAATTGCTTCAAACAGTTAATTGCGGAGCAGCACATGTGGGGAAATTAACCTTTGCTGTTTTGCCTTTATTGTTTTCTTATTCTTCCTCTTACCTCTGTAAGCATTATTTCTAGGGCTTTTATATAGACACTAATAGGCACAGTATTTCCTCAAGACTTCAGGCTGTTCTTTTTTATCTCTGAAGAAATGAAGTATCTTTTGCTGATCCATCTAATTCAGTAGAGACTAATAATGCTGAATAAGAAGAGTATTCTGATTATTAGACTTCTTCTACATAAATCTCTTATCATTTCCTCCTCCCCCTCCCAGCCCACAATATAAAGGCAGACAAGACATGACAAGTGTCAAATATTCAGGCTTCAGGACAAATTGATGCAGACTGTTCTCTGGAGGTTTGTAAGCTCCTTCCGGATTGCAGTGACATGAAATCCCCAGCATTCCTGTGTGTCTTGAGGTATAATAGCTAGGCTGGGCAAAGAGAAACTTGAGTATCTGGTTCTCAGGTACTGGATGATCATGCTCCCCCTAGTTCTTTCTTAGACAGCCTACGTCTGTCAGTCACTGACCTGGCACAGCTTTACCTGGTTTGAGGCCTCTGCATATTTCCTTTCAAAACGGAGTTAATGACTCAGAACTACTCTTTGGTTGTACCAAAATGTGCCTTACTTAGGGCATGAGACTGCTGTCACTTTGATTTCAAGTCCTATTTGCTAAGCAATTTTCAAGACACTAAAATTCTGCTGTCAACAAAATAGGTATTGGAGCTAGTGCAATGTGCAGACATTTCACACAGCTCCATCCAAGCAACACTGGCCCACTGAGAGATAAGGCTATCAAGGGAGACCCACTTGACTGAGCGCCTGATATGCTGATGGAGCAGAAGCTTAGCAAAGAACTGCAGCACAACTGTTACTCCACTGTTTCTCTGGAAAGCAACATAGTTTGTGGAACTGGCAATCTGACAGTGTCAAAGACTGTAAATCATATATCATCCTGCTTTTAACATGGTTTTAATAGTCCAAAAAGCTTCTCCAGGTAATATTTATTGTTATTACTGCAGAATTCAATCTGTTGTACCGAATAGTTCATCCCAGTTGGTTGCTACAGGAATATCCTCCATGATTTGTCAGATTAAAAGGGAGGAGAAAGCTCTTACTTAAATATTAGTTTCTTCAGTAACTGGAGGAGAAGAAGAAACCCTGTTGAACGGGAGGGAATGAGAGAGAACTTGGGGATGTGGGGCAAGGACAAAAGGATGAATCATCTGCACACCAATCCTGAACTTTCTGTGCATGCCAGAATTTTAAGTGTCTGGCAGTGTTTGATACTTCTGAAATAAGAGTGGTATGCTGCTGGCTGGTCTCTCTTCATTGTTGAGGTTGGACCTCCACTGATGTAAATGGTGTAGATTAGAGCATCAGAGATGAACTTAGCAGTAGGTGAACTCACCAGCTCTATGCTCAAGGTGAAACAGTGCAAATGGGTAAACTACACTGGCCAAATGAGAAGTGCACAGACTCCATTTACATGTGCTTACTCTTGACATAAACAGCGTGTCGCATATTTTCATCTCATGAACTAGATGACTGAAATGCTCTGAGCACAAAATTCATGTGGATGGTGAAACTTCCAAGGGTTCATAGGCATTTTTACAGAAGCTACCAAAAACCTGAGTATCTCTGATACTCATATCTATGATTCTAATTACCCATGCTAGCTGCTGTCATGCTATTAAGTCTGTCAATCCAAATCTAGATTCTCTTCCTTTTGTTTCCTCCCCAGAAATGACTCACAAATGTTTTCCGATTTTCCATCTACCTGTCCACATCTCTGATGTGCATCTTATTGTCCCTAACTGCCACTGATGTCTCTGGTTTATCTCAGTTTTGCTGTTGTAACTCCATTAGCTGGGATGCTCTTCTCAGTTTCACTGCACCCTCAGGTGGCCTCTGTCCTGAACCTGTGATCCTTCTACCTGTGCTTGTTCCAGTCTGAGCACTGCATCTTATATGTCAACATTACTTCTCATTCAGGAATCCTTCTCTTTTCTTTACCTGGTGAGATTTACACCAGTAACTGGTTTGGTGTTTTGTTGCATCTAAAGGAAGACAAAGGGAAAAAAGGAAAGACGTGCAATTAGTTACTGAAAACTAGAGTTAAAGTATAAAAATTGAAACAGCTTTTCTCATATGTCCAGGTCTCCCTTCACTAAATTCCTGGGCAATAATCACAAAACAACAATTAATGAGACAATCTTTGTTTGAAAGCATTGTTGGCATCCACTATCTCTCAGGGCTAGACTGTAGATTTGGTCAGGGGACTAAACGGATCTTCAGAGAGTACCACAGATACAGATTTCCCAGTTACTGTCTAGACAGAAAATACACAAGGTGAGTCCTTGCCCTCTATTTTTTTCTCCTCACTTTTTCAGGGAAGGTGTTCTAAGAGCTGAAAACACCTTCTAGGCTCTAAGAGTTTTCATAAGGAGCCTTTTGCATCTGTGTGGGGTTTTTGTGATTTTTCAGGGGTATTTCGTGTGTTACACAATGACTGGTATTAATCTGTGTCTCCTACAGGATAGTCCTAGAACATATGGAAACAGATAGGGAGGCTATGTTCTAGCTAGCAAGTGAGTCTAAAATACCAGACTCAGGACAAAACTTTCTTTCTCTGCAAGTTACGCTTGTCTTTACCTCTTTCAACCATCCTTCTACTTCTGTTAAACTTGCTCCCTCATAGTCCAATTATTTTTTTTTCCTTTATTTTTAGGTTCATTTACTACTGTGAGATATAAGAGTATTCATCAAATTCTCTGACCCCCTTGGAAATCTTTTAAAAATACACTACTAAGTAAACATGTCCCCATTTCAGGATCAAATGACCTGACAAAACAGATAAGGCAAAGCTGTGGTAACATGCTCTGTCCCTCCCTTGTTCCTGACACCTTAATCCGGCAGCACTGCCACCCACCCACACCCCTTGATCATCTCCTTGAAGGAGTGCTAGCGGCTTCCTCCTAAGTGGCAGAGACAATGCACACAGCCTTACACTGCAACATGCTTACTTGTTTTGAGGTAAATTATTCAAGTTCAAATTTGCAATGGTTGTTCAAAGTCCAGCTGATAAGAAAGTCAAACTGTGAATAGTTAAAGGATGGTAACTGATTTTTGATACTTTATGGAAACTGACCTTTCATACCTCAAAACAAATGATGTTTTAGCAAATTGTGGAAATACAACAAGTAACTAAGATCTGAATCAGAAGCTGAATTGTGTATTTGTCATGTAAATGTTATCATCTGAAGTGGATTTCTTTAGAACTAGATACCGAAACAGGCTTCTGAATGGAAGGCAAAAAAATATAAGGCTCTGTAAGAATGACTTCTGAAACAGTATGAACCAAATTCAGCTATGACTCTCAGAAGCAGAAAGCAAACACTGAATTAAAATCATTTATCAGGAACACTGTGTGTCCCTGCTGCTGGGATTTTAAGAATGGAAAGGTAATTTGTGCCTTGCTCTCTCCTGACTGTGCAAGCCTTAGGGAGGTGTTTGCAGATTTGTTGTCCTTGTACCCACCCAGTAACACCACACATAACAGCAGCAAGTGTGGTAACTGGGGTTCAAGGGTTATTTAGGACAGCAACCACCCTATTGTGGGCAGGGGACCCTCTGGCAACTGCCTTTTTCTGTGTGGAGATGTGCAGGAATTACGTTCTTTGGATTCTCAGGGAGATGTTGTGCTTGAAAAAAATCAGTATTTCGAAGAGACCACAGAAACCTGTTTCATTATAACAGTTTGTGTTATATTTCAAAATGGAAGCAGAACGGCAAGATTCTTTCTTAAAAGGAAAGGTTTCGGACTTAATATTTTCAAAATCCAAACAACTAGAGATTCAGAGCAGTGGAGGGAAGGCTGTTGGTGGTCTCTCTGTGAATAGACAAATAGATCAGGAAAACCAGTATATGAATTAGCAGTCTTGACTGAGAGCCCAAGATTAAACAGGCACTAAACAATCCTCTTGCCCCTTGAAACTGCCCTAGTCAAATAGAGCTGAGGTATGTTAATAGATAAACTGATCTGGGTACAGTTTATGCAGTACCTGGTCTGTTTAGAAAACAAAATTGTCAACATGGCATCTTCAGTGGTTTTTAACTCACTTTATAAAAAAAAAATTACAAAAATAAATCTTGATTTATGCACATCGGGCAGGCTGTCCCAGCAATCATGCCTTCGGTTCAGTTCTGTGCATGCAGAAGTCAAACAAAAACACCTCTGTCATGCAGTGATGCCTTTTAATTTACACAAACCAAACAGCTGCCAGAGACCACATCAGGTTCAACAGCACAGGGAAAGAGGAGGAAGGATGAGGAAGATTATAGGCTGGCAAGAGCCTCATGTTAAGCGAGATGCTTATTTGCATTTGCTATTTGAAGTATGAGCTATTTGCTATTTGCTATATGAGCTTGGAAGTAAAGGCTGTTGCAATCCCGTAGTATAAAAATGCTTTTGCTTATGCTTTTTTCCCCCATTAAGAAGCCAGTTTGTCTGTGTTTTACTGATCTTAGAAATAAGACAGATAAGGGAAGAAGTGAACCTTCCTTTCAGTTCAGACTGAAATAACTCCCAGTGTTACTCCTAGCTTTATCTAGACATACCTTTGTCGTCATGGTTCAGATCTGGTCCCTTTGAAGAATTTCTTTTGAGTTGACGTTAAAAATGTCACAAAAGAATGAAGGATGAGGAATAAATTCTTAGACCTTGCTTGGCTCAGAATTTTGCCTTTGCAGAAAGTACACAAGGTGGTAGATAAATCATTATCACAGATTAAGCAATAATTTTTATGTTCTTGTGTAAATCGCTGTATCAGTTATGTTCATCCAACCCTTATACTTGTGAATCTGTAAGGATGTTGCTTGCAAATCATAGGTTTTCTTTCCTTTGAATTACCATGGAGTACAAGCAGATGAGACAATACTAAAAAACTTAACTGATAATAGAAGGTAGTGTAATTTAGTGTAAATCTTGATACAGAATACAGTTCAGAGATTAAAGCAGTGTATTGTGATGATGAAGAGTTCCTTGCAAATAATTCCTCCTTTTCTTTTGACTGTGTGTGGTTTTTAATTTTTTTTTAAATAACTGTAGTTAATACACCTGATGAGGTGCAGAGGAAATACAGGTTAAGTGAAGCAGACTGACAGGAGCATTATCAAAAGTGTAAATGGAGGTGCCCAAGGACCAGTGTGCTGTCTTAATTTTCTTTTGTTGTTGTCTTCAGCTACTCCGTATAGCACAAATACCCGATTTTTTTGTTGTTGTTTGGTCATAGAGAGGTTACAAGGATACTTCCGTTGTATTTGCAGTGATTCTGCTTTAAGCCACTGAATATTGTTCTCAGAGAACATTCATTGCTATGTGCTTCTGACAGACAAAGAGAAATAATTTCCCACAGAGAAATTAGGTGCTTCTGAGGACTAGCATTTCAGAATTAGCGTCTACAGTCAGAAAGGCTAATCGTCCAAATGATAGACATGCATAGTTGACTTTCCTCTTTATGCAGCCTTTTTTGAGACACGATGAGCATGCTGCTGGCCTTTGCAGTGGATAATTTTGTTAGAACAACGTCCTCCGGGAAGGGCTTTCATACAGCAAGGATGACAAGTGTGGCAAATTGCTTACAAACCTCAGACTTTGAGGCTTCTCTTTCTGAAAGCTGCCAGCCTACAGTACAGCAGTGCTGCAAAGCTGGAACTCAATAGCTATTTCTGCTGCTGTAAAAAGTCTCACTTTCTTCCTAAACTCTTTGCTTATTTTCTCAGGCAGCTTGTTTTCACAGGTCCAACAAGTTAGGGAGGCCCAAAGAACAGGAAAACCAAACAGAACCATGTGTTCACTGTGAGGACTGCTTGTTATTATACCAATAATAAGAGAAGTGATCATCCCCTGATGAAGTGAAACAGGGTGCTATCTTCTTTCCATTCCATTTCTGATAGAGAAATTTTGTCTGTGGCAACTGCAGCCTCTAGTTTTCTTGCTTTCTGTCTTTTCTATTTCTGTTGTTAACTGACAGCAGCTGTCAAAAACTTTATATCCCACTGCATTTCTTACATGCTTACAGTAGCTGCACCACAAGTATATAGTTTGTGATGTTCTGGTCTTCTGATCTGGGTATCTTCTGATATATTTTATGGTGGCAAGGGCTCTCATCTTAATTGCTCACAATCTCATAAGCAGAAATGGTCTCTGCAGTGAAATGAAGAGGCAGGGCATCGTTACCACAATGGATGTCAGATCCGAAAGGATTTATAGTCTAATTTCAGTTCATTAATCACTGTGGTATTTAACTATTCCAGCCTGCCCTTTTACTAGCTGCGTCTAGTTTTCTGGACTGACACACCACTCTTAGTTCACAGAATATAGCCCCTGACTACAGCTTGCCCCTCATTGCCTTATGTCTTTGCTTCCAGGAATACGGTCCATCCACATCGTCTACTTTAGTGCCACTTTTTCACCCTTTCATGTTCACCTCAGGACTACCTTCCATGTTGTCTCCCTTTTTTGGAATCTGTTTCTTACTCTTACAGCAGTTTGTGTCTTCAATCCCATTCAGCTTCCCCCAGCTGTCCTACTGACCCTACTCTGCTATAAAAGGGGAGGAAGATGCTTGAGCCACAGCAGAAGAAAATGATCAAGTAGCTCACGGTAGAGCTCTGTGGGAACAGCTCTGCTGATAGACGCTTATTTACATCTGCTAAAGATCTTGTACCTAAAATCTTAGGAACTTGCACCTAATTCATTGTCTTATTTTCTTTATAGATAAATAAAGTAGGCAGGTACTTGGTTTCACTCTGGTTATGTGAAAAGAGGAATACGGGAGAACTGTAATTGGTCCAGATGCCATTACTGCAATATCAAATGTCTGTATTAGCTGATATTTGAGATATTGCGTGCTAGAAACAATATTTTAACGGACATAGCAGAGACAGAAGCTTCATATTATTTTCCCTTCTGCTTAGCTAGTGCTGCTGCTCATTCTGTGTGGGCCAGAGTGGGACTACCAGCTCCCCCTTACCCTCCTTCCTGACCTCTCTCTGCTGCCTTCTAATGTGAGGATCTGCTACTATTTCTCCCATAATGCTTTTTTTCTGCTGATGCCATGAGCTTTATTGTACCTTTAGGAAGTATTTATATGTTATGAATTATATTTTACTCCCACACTGGTTTCTCTTTTCATAAACAAGCCTTACAAAAACCTCTGCATTGGACAGCTACATATAAATTTGATCCTTTTGTTTTGTTCACAGAAAGGATAAGGTAAATGATGAATTGCATTAATAAAAAAAAAATGTATTGCTGTATGTAAATTGGTCCCTTATGGTATAATATACCTTTCTTCAGCCTGTATCAACAATGTGTTGAACAAGGCATTCATTTAGAAAAGGGGAAAAATATCACCTAGCCTGAAAAGTTCAAGCCTAGAGTTAGTACAATGTGAGGGTTAGTGAAATATACAGACCCTTCTTTGTCTAAACAGTGTGCCAAGGAGAAAAAGGCCAGAAATGACCCATCTGGAATGTGGAAACTTTGGAGCCATAAATGAAGAACCCCATTTTCACTTTAACAAAGAGTGTGTTTAGAGGTATGCTGGTTATTTATTAGTATGTTCACCCAGAAAGCAACACAAAAGCTGAATAGACTGTTCTGGCTTATGCACGCAGTGAGACATGACAGAGTTCTCATCCTTTTCTGTTGAACATAACTGTAGATGTTGTGTCAGGATGCACGCTAGTTATCCTAGAGAATAATCCAAGTAAATCCTGGTCTCTTCCTGCCCACCCCTCTATCAAGAGAACTGTTGTCATGTGGAATTAAAGTACTCCTGAAATGACTTACCATGGCTGTTACATCATGTTCCTATTTCCAGCTCTCTGGAGGTTATCAGTGCAGTTAATTAATGTGTCATGGATATTCTTGAAGTTAACATCACAAATCAAAGTATATTTATAATATTGGTTTAGAAGTTAAATAGCTAAAAATGTGGAATATTAAAAAAAAGAAACCCCTCATCATTCAGCCAAAAAAGTAACACTGGATTTTCTGTCATTAAACTGACAGGATGTTATAGCTGCTGTAAATACTAGTGACTGCTAAAATCTTTGTGCCTCCCCAGTGTACAAATCAACCAAACATGGATTAACTAGTTTCCTCTGATGTGGTTTGCACTAATCCAATATCCTCTGATAACAGGAGAAGACCTTTAATTAGAACATTTTGGTTTCTCTTCTGTGTATGCTGTGGCTTCTCAGAAAATAGTCTTTAGCTTTATGGAGTTCAAAGTCAACTAAACCTTAAAAATCTATTACCTGAATGATGCCTGGGGACATCTGTGCAGGGCTTTTGCTGGGACACTGGGGCTGGATGCAAGTGCCTTGTGGCTTGGATGAGAAGTAGGTTGAACATTACCAGAAACAACATGGACAGATTACTTCCTTCCCTTCCTTTGACCACAAAGTCTGCAGATGGATGGTACTGTGCCACATTTTCAGCCCTTCAGGTGCTTCACACAGCAACAATGTGAGGGATAAGAGGGCTCTAGGCAACTCCTGACCTTCCTTGTGTGTTTGCTCTGTCTTTTTTTCTCAGTTGCAAGGGCTGAACAGCTGCAGACCTGTTCTCATGTGCTTTCAGTGGCAGGCCTTGCTTTTGCCTGAGACTTTTTGGAGTGGTGCATGCTCCTGCAGCATTTCCTTTGCTCATGGCATGCCTTTGTAACAGTGATCCCATCTGGGGCTGTCTGGTGGGAATACAGGTTTCCCGGCTATGCTACTCTACCCTGGGAGCTCCTTCTATTGTAGGTATTACATGAATATTGGATTTAGCAGCTCAATAACTTTGTTGTGCTGCTGCAGAGAAATATAGAAACCAAATTGCACTCTGAGGCTGGCAGGCAGACAGACAGACCAGCAGCAGCCATCTGAGTTAAATGGTTTCATTTTCATGTTTTAACAAAAAACAAGATGAAAGTTATTAAAGGTGACAGTAGTAGAAGACAGGTTCTTTGGCAGTCTCTGCACTTTCATCCTTCCCTGTGTGTCACTGTGTTCTTCAAACACTAACCACTTTCTGGTAGTGTCACCTTTGCTCTCTTCTGCCCCTTTTGGTCATCAAATTTATAGCAAAATGATTAGGGGTTGGAGGGAAAGAGATGGGGAGAGAAAGGAGAGGCTGAACCTGAGAAGAAATAGTAAGCTACTTTACTAGAACACAGGCAAGGTGGTGGCTGAGTAGCTTCACTGAAATTTTTTTGTAACAAAGCAGAAAACTGCCCATCAGTGTGGATGCCTGAAATACCTCTGAGTTCTTGCTGAGGATGGGGAAAAGTCTGATAGCTAATATATTCTCAAGAACCTCAGAAAAAGACTCCTTTGTAGTTTGTGATTGGGTTTGTTAGGATTTTCAGTGTGTGTAATTAGCTGAACCCTTCAAAGGTGGGTGTTCTCAGAAAACCAGGCTTGAACCTATTTAACAGTTCTGTAGACTTTTCTCACTTTGGGGGAATCAACAGCTGGTCAGGCAGCACCTTCACATGGTTGTAGCGCCAGAGGTGTGCCAAACAATTTTACTGGGGATTAAGATTTAAGCAAAGTTGTCAAGTCACATATGATGCATGTGAGACTGGCTACAGCTGAACCTCTTCTCAAACTCCCTTGTAGCCAAGACTGCATCTCCTAGTTTTGAAACCTGATGAAACCTCTTTCCCACTTTCTGACCTGCTGACTGATGTGCTACGTAGCTGTTCTGGGTGTGTTGGGCCAGGGAGGAGGAGGAGAGGTGCGGCTGGCACAGTACATGTTTCATGGACTAGCTCTGGGGCTCTTGCACCATGTGTGTGGACGTGCAGCTGTCCTATGTGCACAATGTGCTGGTATGTGACTCAGCACGTGGAGTTCCATGCAGTGGAAGAGGAGAATGATGAATCTAACTACACATCTGTTTTTGACTCTTTCAATAGACATTTTACACCCTCAAGAGGTACATTATACCCATGTGGGTTTTCTCTTGACTACCTAAGCACTCACTCGTAGTCCTTCACTGCATAAACCAGTCTTCCGTATCAGTTGTGAATTTGGCTCTGTTACAGAACAGTAATGATTTAAGCAGCTGGGAATCAGTGGAAGGAGGAAGAGTGAGGAGAGAAAAGGAAGTCACATGTTTGTCTGAATGAATGCAGACATCTTTAAAGACTTTACTGGGGAGAAAAATATTTATTTGATACACCGTACTTTTGCAGTGTAAACAAGCATCTCAGATGAACTCATGCTAAAAAATGACCTCTCCATGTCTTCTTCTTTTTTTTAATACATTTGGAACCTTTTGAGAAGGCAGTGTGAAAAAGTATTGAAACTCACAGCTTGAGGGAGAGAACATTGATTTTATCATTTTGTGTAGACACATACATGCACAGACAGAAGCCAAGTCACTGAAATAGTCTGTAACAAATGGATCTGATCCAGAAAAGCCTATGTAATTAGATTAGCCTTTGGCCTGGCAAACACTTCATAAAGTTCCATTAATACAATGTAAGAGAGCTAGTAAAATAAAGAGGAATTTATCATGGGCTTAAATTGGAAAAAAAACCCAACTCTATTCTTTTTTAATTTAATGACAATGAATCCACTGGGTAAATACATTTATCAGTTGGACACAATAAGAGTGTTAAACGAGGAATGCTTAACCCACAATCTCCATATTTCTAGAGCAGTATTTTAAAGATCTTTACAGCTCTCACACGAGACAGATTTCCCTTCCATCATGCACTGAAAAATTGATCTTTAGTGGCAGTTATTGTTGTTGTTTTTATCTTTGCCATCAGTTTGTTCAGTGTTGTTTCAATGATCTTCTCTTCTAAATCAGACTGGACAAACAGATGACATATAGGACCAGGTTATGGACCAGGTCCAAATAACTGGAGGAAAACAAAGTCTGAGCTGCGGCATAACACATGGGTGAGAGAGCAGAAGCTTTGGCAAAGCACAGCAAGGGCCCAACTCTTGTTCCTATTGCTCTAAAGGCAACAGGAATTTTATCACTGGCTTCAGTGGCAGCCTAATTAGATCTCTGAAGGCTTTTGAAAAATCTCTCTTGACGTCTGATGACTGTTCCCTGCAGTGTCAGTGGAAAAGTAAGCACCTTCTGTCAGTGCAAAAGATGGCTCCACATGGAGCTTTTTTTTTTTACTACAAATTAATATTGTAGCACTTCTTTTGTCACCATGAAACTGAAGAGAAGTGTGGCCTTGTCCTTGAAATACAGCATGAATTTGTTATGAACACAAACAAATGGCACAGTAGGTTAATGCAATAGTCTATCTTGAGACATCTGGGTTCACACCCTTGCTCAGACCTTATGTAAAAATGAGTTTGTAGTCCCGGAGGACTCTTTAGCACACCTCATTCACAGTATTCTTGCATGCTTTGGCAGGTTTCCATCTCTGGCCAGAAGAGGCTTAGGACTGGAATAGCAGTAGAGCTTTTCCAGGTGACAAATGAAGAGTGCTGATAGAGAACTGTGAGAAAATTGTTGAGACTGCATCTATGGTATTGCATGGGATTGGTGGTATTTCTATTAATACACTTTTGGTGCTTGTGACACTTCCACAGTGCCATTTGTGCCAGGTAGTTACAGTTCTGCACCTTTATCCCTTCCCTGTGGACCTGAATGATACTGTAAGGAAGGTGAGATCCTGCAAGTTCTGGGATCACATAACACTTAAATCTCTCAGTAATTCTTAAATTTGAGGCTATGTTGAGCAATGCCTTACTTTAAAAAAATTAATTCCATAGAGTTTTTCAGGAGAGAGCAGTATATAGCAAAGAGAGATCTTTTCTCCTCAAGATACTGGCGTATCTTGCGAAGTAATTAATAGCATGTGCCCGATGAGTTACAATAGCAAGGCCCAGAGAACTGAATTGTATATGAATGTATAATGGAATGGAAGGAAGAAGGAGAAATCCTCCTCTTGAAGGCATTGAGCACAGATGGAGATGCGAGGACAACAGATAGATTCATACAAACTCATTAATATGCCTGTGTGTATTTGGCAAGGATTAGTTGGTGGCCTATATTGTCCAGTCTTCTGCTTCCTATGTTAAAGGACATCTTAAACTAAGATGCAAACGGCAGCAGCATTGGCTGGGGAAAAGGAGAGGAAAGATTCTTTTCTAACACCTGTGGACAGTTAGGTGACAGAGTGTGGCAGGAGGTTTGATTATTGGAAGCATCCCCTTGGGACCATAACTGCAGAATAAATCCTGTTAAGGTCATGCAATTATCCAGACACTGAAAAAAAACCAACCCCACTTACCATGTTTACCTTAATAGCCTTATGTGGTAGTGAGTACTGCATATTGAAGGGAGATGCTTTGTATTATCATTTCTGGAGTTACTTTCTCTGCTTGAAAATTCAAAGTGACTTTTTTTTTTTTTAAGTAATTATCAGGGGATGTTAGAACTAGAAAATCCAGCTTCATCTTCCTGTCATTTAGAAACCATTCCCTTACTGTAGACCCCAGTATTTCAACAGCAAAATTCTCAATGTATGGAAGGTAGCTGAACATCAACACAGGGATGACGTCCCCTTTGGAGGAATTATTACTGGCCATACTGCTGCAGAAGGTGTTTCAAGTGTTTGGCCATGCATAGGCTTTCTTCCTTTTCTTTACCAAGGGCATCAGCAGAGCTAAAATAATTGGCTGTGTTCAAGGCCTGGGGGAGATATTCAGCTCTTGGCACAATGATGATCTCCAGCCAGCCTTTCTCTTTCTCTTCTGAGGAAAAAGGTGGTAGATAAGGTGGAGAAGACTTGAAGGCTGAGTCCACTCCCCAGTCCCAGATATGTTCATCTTTCCAAAGAGTTTGGCTGTTGCTCTTAAGAGTTTTGTCTGTTTTGAGGGACACAATTTTTGGATTGCTCAGACCATGATCTCAATTTCTTACTTTTGCTTGTTTCTTCTAGTGAAACCTTTTCCTTCCAGCCTGAAAACATCCTGTTAATCTTCAAGACCTGAATTAACTTAAAGAAGTTGAGATCCTATGATTAGCTAATCTGTCTGAAAGATAGTTTGTGGATAAGGTCAGTGGGCTAGGATTTCATCTTATATATTGTGGCTTGTCTGTGCACAAGTATTGACAAATATTTGAAAAATATTTTAAATACCTATCAATCATTTTTTTTTAGAGCAGTTCTGCGTAACTTCTCTACATTTTTATTCTTATGCAGGAACTACTTTTGTTTATGTTTGGTTTATGATACATATTTCTACATGCTTTTCTAGGTTTATACATGAAAAACATTCCTGCTTTTCCTTTGTAGACTCTCTGGAAAATGTAGATTCAGGTTAGTATGCTATGTTAGTATGCTATGCCTTTAATAAGGCAGAAATTCGTAATATGTGGGTCGGTTCACCACATCATGCCTACAGAAACTTAAAAAGTTTTCTACATTTGGCTTTTAGGCTGGATTTTGGGAGTATCTTTTTTAACTCCTCTTGTTTCATATTAAGGTAATGAATTGTCTTTATTAATGAGGAAATGTGGTGAATGTATGTGGACTTTGCTCTGAGTGCATCTCTAGAGAGAGTAACAAAGTGTAGGTTACCTCTACAAAATACATGTTCCGCTACTTCAAACAGATAATATGATTGTGTCATTAGAACTCTTTATAGACAACAGTTTGCTCAGTCATCTTTTCCTCAGTTTTATGGACTCTAATGTAAAGGTTTTAGTTTTTTTTTTCCTACTGGGGTTTTCTTAACTCTTTCACTACTTAAGTGTTTAATACATGTCGGGTTAGTAGGTCTAGTTCTACTAAAGCAACAATTTCATTATTTAATGTCATTTTTTAGATTAGTAGCTAGACTTCAGGATAGCCACTCCTTATCAGGTCATGCTAGTTCCCAATATTCATCTAATTGTATTATTTAAAAACTGATGGAATTGATTGGAAGTTGAACTAGCAATTGAACTAAAAATAGCTGGAAATTTTTCAGTCAGTTTTTGTCTAGTTGTTTTTTTGTTTTTGTTCATTCTGCATTTTTTTTGGTGGGGTTTCTCCCCCCCAAAAATTTGAGTTGACAGTAGTCCATAGGCATGGAGCATCTTCATTTCAAAGTTACTTTCTGTTTATACAATGCATCATATAAACTACATTTTCAAAGTATTTTTGAAGTCAGTAGCAGAAAAACACTGTTTTACCAACATAAGCTTTTAAAATTAATACAAAATAATTTCAGCATTTCTCAGAAAATGTAATTTCTTTTTTAAATTTCTGTTCAAAACAAAATCATATTTTGAAATATGAAAGTATGTCCTCACAAATTAGAAATTCTTTAAAGACGTAATTGAAAGTTGACAAGTTAAAATGTATTTGTGATTTTTTTGTAATCAAAAGAACTTCAACTGTATATGTTGCAACAAGATACAAATTTTCAATTTAATATATGTAAGTGAGAGTCCTTCTCTGAGCAAGGGTAAAAAAAGGCATTTTACCAAATGTGCTGGCTGATCTGAGTTTGGAATTTTAACTTCAGGGAGATGCATGCCGCATTGAAGATGTTCAGCAAAACAGACTTGGAATTCATCTCTGTCCTTTAGGGAAGAGGGAGCTACATTTTAATGCCTTTTGTAGATATTTGCAACAGTGAGTGTCAGCTGCCATAACCAAGTGCCTTGCTCCAGTTGCATCTGTACGGTCTATAGGGGCTAAGCTCCTTAGGATCCAGAATGTCTCCTTAACCTACGGTGTATAAGGTTTCCTATCTGATGGGCTGAGGTTTGCTTGTCTTCAGAGGTAATTAAAGGTGATTAAAATATATCCAGATAAGAGGTTTTGGGTTCAAGTGGTTTTTTTGCAGCTCATGTTAGTATAGCAGTCTAGATGTAATCTGCTAAGTATTAAGAATAGCTCTTGTGTGTAAGAGCTATAGAAAATGATGGCATCCTGAAACAGCAAATAAACCACTTTTTTTTCTAATGGAAATCACTGGAGAGGCAAGGTAGCTGATGCTTAAAGCAGATTCCATGTAACATTCAGTCATCGGTGTGCCTCATTAACGGTAGAAACTTTTCTGCCAGGTGAGCCAGTAGGAAGGATTCTGAGTTACTCTTATCTGGAAGTCATTACAGATTAATGGCATTTTCTTCCTCATGCCTTTGTCCGTCTGGTCACTTGCAATATTTTAGAATACACTTCAGAGGCTGTTGCAGTCTGTGGATGTTCATGCAGCAAGAGACATAGTAAATTAGACTTACTGTGCATGTCAGTGAGCTATACAGAAAAGATTTGAACTATAAAACAGAATAGTTTGGAAAGAGTTATTATGATCTGTCAAGTCAATAATTCACATTTTAGAAAATCCCTCGGTATAAATTTACAGTTTGGATTAATTTTACAACCTATCAGGCCATTAATCAGGGCTTTGTAAGGTCCACTAATGCAGTTTTATATAATCTGTATTTTTATGTTTTGACATGATGGACTGTAACAGTTTAATTAAAATAATATTAAGAGGTTTACTGAATCCTACACTATCTGAGGACATTCAGTGATAGTCAGTTGAAAATGTACTCTGTTCTATCTTGTTATTACACAGAGAATGGTATATGCCCTGAAGCATCTTAACAGAGGCCACATTTCTTGCAACATCTATGCAAATTGGTAGAAATTAATGACAGAATGAATTTCCTTTACTTAGGCGAGTTCATATGCAATACTCACCCTACCAGAACTTGTACTGAATATTATCAAATGCACATTCACGTGCAGTCAGGTAAGATGTGAAGCATTTAACAGAAATACAGTAAAAGCAATGGTGTAGACAAAGTTGTCTGTGAACCATGACATGTTACCATTTATTAAGTTTTATGTTACTGAATAATCTGAATCAAAAGCTAGCGATAAATATACCCAAAGCTGAGATGCACACTGTCCAAAGTAAGATCTTTATCCCAATTTTTTTTTGTATAGCAAAGATACCATGTAAGAATGGAAGATACTTGGCTATTAAAGAGGTAAGAACAGAGGTGCATGGCTTGCAGCACTCACAGATGAGCGTTGCTGTGAGAACAGTCCTTAAAAAAATGAAGGGATAATGTACAGCTATAGTACTGGGCAACAAGTGATAAAGGCAGCTTTAGAAGTGCAATTAAAATCACATATTGTTAAATTTTCACTGTAATAGTTGTTGTAATGCCTGTGACTGTACCCGAGGCTTCCTAGCCAGACAGATTTGTGGTTCATTCTGTCTAAATGTGGTCCTGTCAATTCCAGGAACAGTTTGGAAGGATTTTATGTACTGAAAGAAGCAAGGAAAAACCAAGTTGATCCAAGTTAGGGCTTTAGCTCCACCAGTGAAAATCTGAATATTGTTGTGGTTGGCATGACTCTCATTTGGATTCTGGCCCAACCCTAGCCACACTTGCTTTCTGTGCTTCTCACATTTCATACTGATGTATATGATCAGTCTGTACTCAAGCAGTCCCACTTACTTCAAGACATACCTTTTTCAGGTTTTGTGGTATTAAACCATCCTTCACCAGAGAGACAGGCAGTAGAGCTGTCTCCTTCCCTACCACACAGTGCTGATTTAGCTTCACATTTAGATTTGAAGTTTGAATATTTCATCAAGCTTCATTTTGTGCTGCACATTAAAAATAATTCTGAAAGTGTTATTTATTGTGATACCTTCTCCCTTTCATCATTCTGATGTATTTTACCTTGCTTATTTGTTCTGACTATGCTCTAATCTACCATTGAAAGATGTTTCTCAAAAAAACCCAACTCACCCCCTCCTTTTTCTTTTTGTTTAATCTCTCTATTTTGTGATGAGTGACAAAATGTTACAAAGCATAAAAGATCATTTTTTTCCCCTGATACTAAGCTACAGTAGTGACAAGCATGGAATTATCTTAAAATGAAAGATCCCTTTATTGCTCAAGAGAAAGCTAGTTGCTTCAATCATTTGTGAAACCTGTGCACTGACTGCTACTTTCATAGCCATTGTCTGGCATGTGGTGCCACAAATGAAAAATAGCAGTGTGACCATAGAAATTTTCATAGTAGGCGGAAAAGCACTGTTTAAAGTGATGAAACTGCTTCAGTGGTGTAAGGGCTAGGATATCTCCAGTACTGTCAGCAGAGGTGCAGTATCTCTGCACCAAGACCTTTGCTGAGTGAGCTTAATTTTGAGAACGTTGGATCTCATTGTTGAGTTGTGGTGACATCATTCTGACCAAGGTGGAAATCATAAGATTTTAGAGGAGATGAAGCAGCCAGCTCTGTCACTCCTGAGAAAGAGAGGATAGAGCTGTAGAATTGCCGCCTGACCGACCTCATCAAGGTCCTCCACTTGTTCTTATCTACCACCAGATTGCTCCTTCTGCCTACATCAGAGAGAAATCAAATTGCCGGTGTAGTTCAGACTAGCTAAAGGTGAAGCCTTCTTGGGCAGCTGCTAAGTCATCAAGAGCTTAATGTTTAGAGTAAGCTTACATGGCTGATGCAGTCCCCAGCGTGGTGATAGGTGCAATGGAAGGAGCCTTGCTTTAGTATGCAGAGTCCAGAATGAGTTTATTCTTAGCTATTTAAATAACACGCCTGGAAAACTGATCGCACTAGACTTAGGATTTGACAAGGAGGGACCACTTTGGCACTTGCAATGAAGTTTTTTAAGCTGTGCAAGACTACAGCAAACTTGATTAAACCTTTGATTTCATAATTTTATTCATATTTGTCAGTGATGATTTTAACCCTTAGCTGTTGCTACTCTATTTACTGCTGGATGTGAATTACCAGCAGAGGAGCTGGAGTTGCCCTGTGCTTCTCTGTTAGATCATTTATTAAGAAATGTAACAGTTTTCCAAAACAGTCAAAGCTACTTGCTCCTTTAATATGTGCTTCACCTAGGTATCAGGAAGAGATAAAATGCCTGCCGTTGTCTCGGTTTGTAATGTTTGTCCAATTGCCTTGTTAATCTGAGGTTTTGAAACCCAAAGATAAATGTATTTTTGCATTTGTATTAAGCAGCTCAGCCTGTCTAGAGTTACAATTAAAGGTGCACCTGGAAACCAAGATAAAATAATCCTATATAAGTAGCAGCTTAAGGACAAAGTACTATTATGGCAAAGTTTAACTTTAAAAAAGCTCTGATAATGGCCATTACATTCATATTCAGTAAGTCCTTATTTTATGTTTTGGTCATGGAAAAAGCAAGTTATACTCAATACAAAAAACGTATTTGCAGGACTCAACAAAGTTCATTTTTATAGTTCTTGCAGACAGCAGTTGCAGGCTATCAGCCTGGACCCTTAATAAATGGTTTTGACATTTCTTACAGACAGCCATCACGAAGAAAGCTTTTTATTTATTCCCAAATGTTGAATTCTGCCTTATTGATCAGGTGCCATTCATTAAAGGCTGCTACTTGCTAGAAGAATTACACAGACCTTAAGCTACACACAGCATAATGAATTATTCCGTTGACAAACAGCAGCATTAGAGGAATGTTAAGGTTGCATGGTTAAGTGCTCGAAAGCCAGGAAATGGCAGTTGAGGTTGAAGATGATGGGAATTTTGCCTGAATTAAGATTGCAGAATTACAGTTGAGGGCATGTACAAAGACTGCTAACAAGCATTAGATATTAGTTCTAGGGCAAGTGGTGAGTTACCTGGTCTGTTCACAAACACTGTCTTTATTTATTGCAGTGTTTAACAAGGCAGCAAGCAGTGGATGAAATCATTAGTGGTAGGTGTCACTAAGCAGATGGGCAGTTTGTTGACTGGTTCTGATTGCTATAGATTTGCATTAATCAAGGAAGACAGTCAGTAGCAATGTTATGCTATATACTACAGCTGAGGGCAAAAGAAGTTAGTGGCTCCCTGTGATGCAAGGTAAGTTTCATTTGTCAAAGTACTGTTTCCATTTGGTTCTCACCTGGGAGCTCCTGTTTAGTTTTCTTTTTGTCTTTTTTTGTTTTTCTGCCTCTCTGATTTGGTATCATTTTGTTTCTTTTATTTAGCTAGTTATGTTCAGTACAGAAAACACAGGAAAGCGTTACAGTCCTGATATCTTGGTTCTGTGATCAGACAGACTGAGATCAATGCCCAGCATACTGTACCATCCTCCTTCTCTGCATACCTGGATTTCTTCCCATGGGAACACAGGATGCTGTGGGGATGAGCTGCACTGTACTTGGAGTCAGATGCATGGGCAGGAATCTATACTACAGAGTACAACACAGAGATCATTTGCACTGGCTGCATAGACTTAGGTAATATGTCTTTGGATTTTTCCAAATAAGAAAGAACATCCTTGTACCACCAGAGTCTGTGTTTGCTTATCCCCAGCTTTTAGGAACAAATTTGCTCAGGCATATGAGTTCCTTGGATTTATTTTCCTTCAGAGGTAAGAATCAGGGTGTAGTGCCTTCTAGAGGCTACTGAAAATCCCAATATGATGTTCACTATGGCTCAGAAAGCAACTGAATATTAGGACCGAGGAAGGCTTTTTTTTTCAGAAAAAAAAAAAAAAAAGAAGAAAAGAAAAAGCGAGAGAAAAAATTCTGAGTTTGCTTGTCAGATCCTGTGGCTCTCTCCTAATAGTTTAAGTTCCCCCCAGGTTGTGTCTTGGTAGGATGCAAGTGGCGTGTGAGCCATGTGGGTATTGGCAAAGCACAGCTCAGAGGGAACCAGTGGGACACCAGTGCAGCCCACTGCAGTGGGAGGCTCACAGGGAAGACTGTTGGGTCATGTCAAGGTTTAGGTTCAATCCACCAGACCTACAACAGACGCTCTCTGCTAACCCCTCTTTCCTTCCCTCAAATAGAGGAAGAGAAAGAGGATAAGGAAGAGAGACTTATCACCCCCTCCACTCCCAAATGGGAGAGGGAATGAGAGAGAGGCTTCTGGATTAGAAAATAAAATTAAAACAGCTTTAATGAAGATAATAATAATAAAATGGAATATATACAAATACATGCAAAACCAGTATCAAACCCAAACTCTCCCTCATGGCGATTAAGTCATCGTCACCACTGAGGCTGTGCAGGCACCGGGAAAGTCCCAGACTGGGCTCAGCAGCAGATGGGAACCAGGTTCAGGAGCTCAGTTCAGGAACACATGAGTTGGGATCAAAGGCAGGACCAAGAAGAAAGAAGGCCGAAGGGAAGGGGAGGAAAGGGGAGGGAAAGATCCCAAAGGCAAGAAGGCCTCAAAGGAAGCAAAGGCCAGTGGAGGGATCCTAAAGGCAGGCGGGAAGGGAAGGGTCAAGACCCTCATGACCCCTCAGCTTTATACTGAATGTGACGTATATGGGATGGAATACCTTGCTGGTCAGTTTGGGGTCCCCTATCCTGGCCACTCCTCCCCCCAGGTGCGGCCTTTCACTTTCTGCACCCCTCAATGTGGTACACAAGAGTTAGCAGTGACCTTGGTCTGCACACCAATCCTTGGTAGTAACTCCAACATCAAGCGTTATCACTGCTAGAAGCAGACACTGTCTGCAAAAACATGCTGTTAGCTTCAGAAAGTGCAGTTAGTTAGAAGAGACTCAGATGAGAAGTAAAATCACTGGATAGAATTTGTTTGGTTATAACTCAAACCAGGACNGATAGAATTTGTTTGGTTATAACTCAAACCAGGACAGGTCACTGTTTGGAGGTGGGATATTATGGAGTTACGTGAACCTTTAGATGCATCTTGTATGGTCTTATCTTCTATTGTCTTGTCCCAAATAAACCTGTTTGTTTCAGAGGCATGCAGAATCAAACCCACCATAAAAATTTGTTCCATGGATTTCTGTTAAAGTTCTACAAATGCATTTTTAGTTAGACATGATATGTAGAAATACAAATGGATCTCATTAATTCTAAGTGACTGGCTGCTTGTGCTCTGTAGTTTAGATAGAAGTATGCAGGTGGTATTAAATAGGATACAACACGACAGAAAAAGTAAATTTAATATCATATTTATGCCCTTTTGGACATTACAGCCTATGGTTATGGGATAAGAAAGGGAGGAACTAGAGTTCAAGTAGTCTGTTTAGGTAAAGCAAGCTTTTCCTGGGATCTTAGATAATTCATTGATACTTTATTTCTGCAGTTGGAAAATGAGTGTAATTATAAATATATGTCTTAATCCTGTCAGAAGACTTTGCAAAGCCCTGAACGATCTTCAGATGAAAGGTTCACTAACAATATAAATCATGTCATTGCTCGGATCCAGGTTTTATCATTTCCTCCTTTTTCAAGTTTCATTTTGCTGGTGGTTGTTTCTAGCTAAGATCAAATTCTTATCTCATATACTTGCTGATAAATAAGGAATTATTGCTGAATTCAGTGACATTATAATGTATTAAATTTCTCACCAAAGTGAGAATTCTTAAAGTTTCTGCTGATTGTTTCATGCGATATATGGTACTGGAGGCTGGTTTTACTTCCCTCCTGGAGACTGGGTTTCTCCTCTGAATACCCAAGCACTTAGTAGATATCTCACCTATATTGCTTAATATGATAATTGTACCTCCTTCCATTTATATGGACTTCTTTTAGCAATGTGGCCCCTTGCTTTCTTTGGGATTCTTTTCCTCCCCATGAATTCCTAAATCTTTTTCCTAGTGCATAGCATGAACTATCCCTTTTATTTACTGGCTATCATTACCAACTGCCACTCCAAAGCTTTACACATCTTTTTCCACACTTATCTGCATTGAACTGCAATTTGTCACTTCTTCTGGCTTGGTTTAAATAATGTAAATCCTTCTTATCTGATTGCATCGCTACTCGTTATTTATGGTGCTATGCCATGCACTGTTATGTGCAGACTGGGGAATCTCCTTTTGTATGCAGTCATGGAGATCATCTTTATAAATAATGGAAAAGCTTACAATTGTGATTATACATCTTCTGTGCAACACCTGTATATCCTTTGTTTCTCTAGTACAGAAAAGGCATCTCAAAGACATGGGTAAGGGAAACTTAATCTTTTATCTGTATTCTTTCCATAGAAATTCTTGTTTCCTTAGACAAAAAAACGGAGAGCCTTATTCATCTGGGAATTCCTTTTCTCCTGAGAAAGTATAATGCAAAGCCCTTGGAGCCACCTTTTTGTCTTAATTAGGGGTGAGATGACCTGCCTGCTTAAACTTACCAAAACAAGCCGCATCCTATGCACCTTTTTCACAGCTTTACAAAAAGGGAAACCGGGACTCTTAGAGGTAAAATAGCAGACATAATTATCAATGTACGTGCTTGAGATATTGCTACTGTTGTTATTGCTACTTCTTTCTATCAACACCGGTCCTTGTGGCAGCCAAGGCAGTGCGGTTGTGTTTTGCTGGAAGGGCAGGTTTCTAAGACAAAACTTTAATGAGTGAAGCAAAGTTCTCTTCAGTCTTTCTGCAGTGCAGTAGGGTATGAGCATGGCCTATGAGAAGAGAGCTAAGTGACTTGCTCTTTCCTCCTCAGGGAGCTGATGGCAACCCTGTGTAGGCAGCAAGAACAGCAGCAGCTTTGTCATCAATCACGAGAGCAGAGAAGTTCCTTTAGGGAGGGTTGTCTTGCTGGTGCCACAGATGTGTTTGATGGGTTTGGCCGATCTGTCTGTAGGATCTGTAGATATCAAGCCAGGTTGGAACAGAACAGACCAACATATGGCAAATCAAATCCTTGGGAGGTCACTTGCTAGCTGAGTTTCTTGTATTTAACTTCAAGTATGAAGAACACGGCTAAGCCGTGCAATGTTCTATGGCTGGGAGTATGTCATGGTTTAACCCTCATATACAGCTCAGCTACTCAGAGCTGCTCACTCCCTCCCTCCCTCCCTCCCAGTGGGATGTGCAGGAGGATTGCAAGGGTAAAAGTTACAGTGTCCTAGAAAGAGCAAAAGCTGCATGCACTGGCAAAGAGAACAAGGAATTCATTCACCACTTCCCATTGGCAGGCAGGTATTCAGCCATCTCCAGGAAAGCAGAGCTCCATCACACTTGGAGAGATTGAGTTACTTCGGAAGGCAAAACACCATCATTCCAAATGTCCTTCTCTTCCTCCTTCTTCCTTAACTTCATACACTGAGTGTAACGTCATATGGCATGGAATATCCCTTTGGTCAATTAGGGTCAGCTGTCCCAGCTGTGTTCCCTCCCAGCTTTTTTTGCAGACACTGGTGGAGTGAGAAGCAGAAAAGTCCTTCATGCTGTGTAAGCACTGCTCAGCAATAACTAAAACATCTCTGTGTCATCAACACTGTTTCCAGCACAAATCCAAAACATAGCCCCATAGTAGCTAGTATGAAGAAAATTAACTATCCCAGCTAAAACCAGTACAGACTATAAAGTAAATTAAACAGGAGCAAAAAATTTTCCTGAGTACGGGCACCCAATCATCTTGCATTGTAACAAGGTCCCTGGCATAGTGTTGGACCACTAGACTGCTCTCCCAGACAATTCTAAGCATGGTTTTTACATTAGCATCAGCAAGGGACCATCTTGGCAGACCAATGGATATGGCCACACCATAGCAGAGGATGAGAATTACAGGGAAGAGTGATGGCCATTTTGTGCAAGGGAACAGTTTTTGCCTTGTTTAATTTACTAGATAGATACTTTCTATCTAAAGACCTTTTTGAAAAAGTTGTATTAAGTAGAAAAAAGGAAGGTGGGAAACCCTCTACTCTGAAAGGTCACTGAAGTGAAGCGAAGTATCTGTTTGATTTTGAACGGTAAAGAGATCTCATGCCAAGGTAATGAGGAGATCTTGAAATTCATGGCAGCCAACTGTACTTGCTACTTAGCGCAGAAAAATAAATTCTTATTGGAGTGAGAGTAGCAAAGCAAAATTTTTTAGTGGTGTGTTAGAGGCTTAAGTAAGGCATCTGCTGACCATAGGTACATGCTTGCATATCTGCAGATCCACTGCAGGGAAGACAAGATTTACCAGCTGATCCCATGTTGTTCATGCTGGGATTGTTGAAGGCTCTTTTGGTTTGTTCAGTTCTTATGAAAATGCTACCAACAGTGATGTTTAAAGATATTCTCCCTCCCAAAAAATGCTGAGATCCCATCCCCACACATGAGCTGAGTTAGGCTATTGCTGGCATGATCATAGATGCAGGTTCACACCTATGGATCCATGTGCAAGTATGTGAAGAAAAATCCTCCTCCTGCTTGAGGCAACAAGCAGACTGCCCCAGCTATGCAGGTCTGAAATGCAGTCTTCTCGCAAATACATCAGAAGGAAGCAAAAGGAAAACTAGGAACACAGTCTGTTTGTTGCATGTGGGGAAGCTCAGGGAAGGATTGTTCCATGCCAGGTTAAGCCTCATGTCTCTTTTTTTGTCTTTAAAGAGCAGAAGAAAGTTGCAGTGCTCTATG
>VZZY01017665.1:0-15280 GCA_013400335.1 Eurystomus gularis
ATTTTGTTGCCACTTAGATTTAGATGCGTGAGGTTCGGACACTTTTCTGCCAACACTTCCAGTCCTCCTGAGATTCTGTTGTCGCTTAGCTCGAGCTAAAAGGCACATAAACATCTTGAGTTTTTAGTGCAAACACGTATCACAAAGCAGTTAGTTCAGCTAAATTACACTTTTATACAAGTATTTTACCCCCGCGGTAGAGTGGAGAGGGAGGGATATGACACAGGATGTTTTATTTACCTTCTTAAGTTTGTTTAACTTTGGTAAGTTTGCAACTGAGGCTAAGCCTACGTTGATTGTACTTAAGAATTCCAGCTCTTCGAAGTCATCTGTGAGGCCTTCGATTTTGCCTTCGCATGACCTACAGTTGTCAAGAACGAGTTCTTTAACCTGGGAAGAGAACGATGCACAAGGTGTGTAAGACGTTGCGTGGAGAAGGGAGGTTTCGCTCCCCAGCAAAGGAGGATGCAGAGCGTGCAAAACCAAAACGTACTCCGGTAAACCTGGGAGTGAGCAAGAGTTCTGTCAGGGCCTGAGCCCTCCTTTTGGTTGTGTGCTCAGCAGCGTTGCAGAAGCACAGATATCTGGCTTTGCTTCAGCTGCCCACCTTTGTGGTGTCCTCCACACAACGTAAACGTTCAAAAACATTAATCCTGGCTTAATCAAGTTGGTCATTAGGAGCAGCATCGTCTTTGCCAAATGCAAGCAATAAGCATTTGAAAAAAAAATACGGAACCAGTCTATTTATTTTTAAACTAACCTACAACTTTGACACGCCGTACAGCTCGTGTGCTATCACAACGTAGCAGCAGTTGCTAAAATAGCTTCTCTCTCCCTGCAAAGATTACTCGAGCTTTTCAAGCGTGGAGAGATCAGCATCTGCTGAGACGCTCCTGAAACCTACAGCAGGTACTGCTGAAGCTAAACCAGGTCTTGCTGGAGTCTGCACCCTCAGCCCTCCTCATTAGGGTAGCCTGGTGATGGTACTTCAGGGAAAGATCTCCTCCATGGAGGTAACTCCTTTCTTGGGGAATTACAACATGTGTCCAGCTCTGGAGTCCTCAGCACAGCAGAGACATGGACCTGGTGGAGCGGGGCCACAGGAGGCCCCAGCAATGATGGGAGGGCTGGAAGCCCTCTGCTGGGAGGCCAGGCTGGGAGAGTTGGGCTTGTCCAGCCTGGGGAAGAGAAGGCTCCAGGGAGACCTTCTGGTGGCCTTGCAGGACTTCGAGGGGCCTACAAAAAAGCTGGGGACAGACTTTTGAGCAGGGCCTGTTGGGACAAGACAAAGGGGGATGGTTTGAAACTAAAAGATGGAAATTTAGACTAGAGAGAAGGAAGAAATTTAATATACTGAGGGTGGTGAGCCCCTGGCCCAGGCTGCCCAGAGAGGTGGTGGCTGCCCCATCCCTGGCACCATTGCAGGTGAGGTTGGCCGGGGCTCTGAGCAACCTGCTCTAGTTGCACATGTCCCTGCTCCCTGCTGGGGGGTTGGCTGAGAATGACCTTGAAAGGTCCTTTCCAAACCAAACCATTCTCTTGATTCTACGCTGGCAGGGGAGGTTCCTTGAGTGAAGCTGCTGCTCCCTTATCTCCTCACCCTGCTGCAGCAGGGAGGGTCAAAGCAAGAGGTGAAGATAATGTCTCCATGGGCCTGGGCAGCACAGGACCTGCCTGACACCCAAAGCTGGTCACCCCCATGGGTGTGTGCAGCAAGTTCCAGCCCACAGGGTTTTGCTGTTTTTAAACACGGCTCTTTTCACAGGTGCCATCTTCAACGGACACAGAACAGAACCAATGCAAAAGAGCCCCTAAACACTCCCCACCCCAAACAGAACCGCTCCTTTCCACCCTAAAGCCAGGTCAGATTTTGGGGATTTAAGTCCCTTAGAAGCCAACATGAGTTTTCCTGGGCTCTGGGGAAGCTCTGAGGACTGTAACTGCACAGAACAGCCAGACGTTTCCACAGCCATCGAGAACTTCTGCAGGTTATTTCTCCTCTATAAAACACCTCCAAAAATTGGAATCCTGCAGCCTCTGTCCCATGCTGGACGTTTGGAAAGGCCGGAGGGGCTGCTGAGGATGGGACAGAAGAAGCCTGCAAGAGCTGCATGTATGGAAACATGAAGCAACTCTTCAGCTCACATTAAGGACAGTTATTATGCAAATATATATTTTTTTCTTTTTTTACGACTGTAATCCCGCTGCACAGAGAAGACTCCTGGGTAGTTTTCCAGCTCCAAATACCATCCTTAGATTTCTAATTAAATCCCAGGCCCCAAAGTCAGGAGGGAAGTCAGCCCAAAGCAACACGGGAGCACAAGTGATTCATTGAGAGTAGGAGGATCCGCGTTAGACAGGAAACACATTTTCCAAGACTCGATGATTTTCCTAGAAGAATTATGATAAGGAATGACTACAAAAGAGCCTTCCAGGAGAATTTCAGCCTGGTCAGGAGAAACCAAAGATCAAGTCAAAGGCTCCTGATCCCACATAAATTTATTCCACTGGGGGGATGGGTGGAAACAAACCACCAAAACTCCAAAAATAAACTACAAAAACCTTATTTGCTTAGAAATTAAGACAGCAAGAAAGGCAATTTCGAGGCAAACACGGCTATCTTCTCGCTGCACCAGCGTTTGAGCGTCAGGATCCTCCAGTGAGATCAAATCGGGGACAAACGCACTGTTTTCTCACTCATCTGCTCACACATGCTCCCGCCAAGAAAAAAAAGGAGGAAAAAAAAAAAAAGAAAGTAGAATAGAAGCAGCTCCACCCCAAGGCCAGCCTCACAGCAGCTCCATTCCCTGCTATCTGAGTCCTTGCTCTGCAGCAAGGCCCCTGCCCACCCCGTTATCTCCGCTGGCCAGCGAGGTGGCTCATCCCAGCAACAACCAACAGCCACGATTCGGAGCGGGGAGGAGAAGAGGTTGTCCGCAGAAAGGGGCCGGGCTCCATACGGGGAAGCTACATGCTTGGGTAGAGCGTGAAGGTCTTCTTTTTTTGGCCTCATCCTCTTTGCAGAGGAAGTTTGCGAGAGTCCGGAGGAAGATGAAGCAAGGTGGGAGGAGGGCTGCTCATGGTCACAGCAGCCAGCACGGTTTGGAGGCAGCTCAGGCTCTGAGCTGTGCAGCGAAGCAAAAGCACTGGGTGAAGCAGCACTTCAAGCTCACAGGGAGGAAGAAACGGCATCTGCCATCACGCCAGGAGGTGGGACATCCATCCCTCCATCCTCTCCATGGGAAGGATGGAGAAGAGGCAAATGGGGAGTTGGACAAAGCTGTCTCGGTGGTGGAGAAGAGGTTTGAGGGGAAGCTAGAAACAGCAATGGATGCAGAAGAAAAACTCTTCAATATGGTGGCAGAAGAGCCAACTGGACTCTGCTTCTAGTCTGCTCTTTAGGGCAGGACTGCTGCTCCCTCTCTGCTCTCCTGAAAAAAGTGATACAGAACACGGAGAAGGGCCTGGGTGTGCTGGGGGACAAGAAGTTGTCCATGAGCCAGTGATGGGCCCTCAGGGGCAAGAAGGCCAATGGTCTCCTGGGGTGCATTCTGCAGAGTGTGGGCAGCAGGTCAAAGGAGGGTCTCCTCCCCCTCCACTCTGCCCCAGTGAGGCCACCTCTGGAATACTGGGTCCAGTGCTGGGCTCCCCAGGTCAAGAGAGACAAGGGGCTACTGGAGAGAGTCCAGTAGAGGAGGCTGTGAAGGTGCAGAGGGGCCTGGAGCATCTCTGTGCCCAGGAAAGGCTGAGAGCCCTGGGGCTGCTGAGCTGGAGAAGAGAAGCCTCAGAGGGGATCTGATCAATGCTGAGCAAGAGCTCAAGGGCCCATGGGGGGCAAGAGGATGGGGCCAGACTCTTGTCAGTGGTGCCCAGCGACAGGACAAGGGGCAACAGGCACCAACTGGAACCCAGGAGGTTCCATGGGAGCAGGAGGAGAAACTTCTTTGGTGTGAGGGTGTCGGAGCCTGGCCCAGGCTGCCCAGAGAGGCTGTGGAGTCTCTCGTGTGGACACGATCCTGGGCCCCCTGCTCTGGGTGACCTGCTGGAGCAGGGGGTTGGATGAGATGATCTCCAGCAGTCCCTTCCAATCCCATTCTGGAATTAGGTGTGATGCTCTCTCCTTTGTTGCACCCAGTACCAAGACACTGGGCAAAAGTCCAGCCAAAACAACTCCCCGGGGAAGCTGTCATCGAATAAAACCGGGCAGGTTTGGCAGCGGTGGAATCGAGGAGCTTGTTCAGGAAAGGGCAGAGCACAGGCTCCTAATGCTCCACCAAGTGTGATGGCAGCAGGATAATTTTGGTGCTTACGTGGTCCGAGGTGTATTAACACACCGAATCGCTTCTGAAAGAACGTGGCTCCACAAAATAACATTCAAGTCACAACTAAGATGTTCTAAGAGATTCAAGCATCCCATAGGAAATACACATGTGTAAAGGAGGATGAACAGGGCTTGTGGGCTTCTCCCACCTTCACTGCCACCACACATCCATCCCCCTGCCCCTGGAACAGGCACTGGTCTCCAGGGCCCCTCCAGGTTATTACTGGGGCATTTTTATAACAAGCTGGCTGCTGCACAGAGGTCTCCTCTCAACCCTCACCCTTACTTAAGCTACATTCCAGTTAAACCAGCTCACCACCACCTGAAGTATGACAGAAGGACTAAAAATCTATTCCCTGCTTCTTTTTTTTCAGAAGTCTTTGCAATCTTCAGAAAAATCCCAGCTCCTGAATCACACCCCAAACATCTGCTGAACTTCCCTGAAAAGAAAAACTACAATTTTCACAGCTCCTTCCTCATCTTCTGTCACTAAGACACAGAATAAACCTTTGCCCAATGCAAGTAGCCTGGGGAGAAGCCTTGGAGTCAGGGTCTACACCTGAAGGAGATGAGTGGCCCTCAGCTGGTCTGAGCCCCCCAGTTGTACCATGCTGCAGTCCCAGTAAGACTACAGACACATAGACAAGCTGTCACAATGAGGGATCAAATGGGGTCAAGGACACCCTCAGCAAGTGTACAGATGACACCAAGCTGAGCAGTGCTGTTGACATGCCTGAGGGATGGGACCTAGACAACCTGGAGCAGTGGGCCCGCGTGAATCTCATGAGGTTCAACCAGGCCAAGCACAAGATCCTGCACCTGGGTTGGGGCAGCCCCTAGTATCAGCACAGACTGGGGCCAGAGAGCAGCCCTGCAGAGAGTGACCTGGGGGTGCTGGGGGTGAGAAGCCCAGAGAGGTGGTGGATGACCCACCTCTGGCACCATTGCAGGTGAGGTTGGCCGGGGCTCTGAGCAACCTGCTCTAGTTGCAGATGTCCCTGCTCCCTGCAGGGGGGTTGGACTAGGTGACCTTTAGACGCCCCTTCCCACCCAAACCAGTCTATGATTCAACCTAAACACATTTGGAGACAGGATCAAGGAATAAATGTCCTCAGCTAATCCGCATTTAGCTGCATCAGACAAGAAGATACAACTTGCAGAAGTTGTATGTCATTCACCTTATCACTGCCTACAGCACAATGCGTCCGCACTGAGTGGAGTAGGTACTAATGCAAGTACAAGACAAACCCCATGACCTGCACTTATCTTCCCAAAAACTGCTACACGGTGAGGAGCAGCAGAACAACACGCCAGAGGTAACCAACCACCACAAACAACACTGTGACACTTCCCCAAGCAGCTAAGAAGGCACCTGCAGGTGAACATCTAGCAGAAAACCTAACACGGAGGTGGCCAAGTTGGCTCCTGTAGGACATAACCACCTCTTTGATGGGATTTGTGATAAGGCACCGTCAGGTGCTTGGGTTGGGAGATTGCACATCACCCAGCTTCAACTGCCAAGTGTTTCTGGCCTGTTTCTGCTGTGTCCTCTGTGTTCCCAGGGTGGCTCGGGGCTCTGCTGCCCCTCGCCTCCGTTCAGCAAGTGCCATCTGCTCGAGCAGGTGCTTCCTGGTTTTCCGCATAGTTCTGCTCTGCGGTTTGCTGGTATCAGCCCTCAGTTTGCAGCAGTCCCGTGTAAGCAAGTAGATTGTTGCTTCTCCAACAAACCCTTGAGACCACGTGCCTTGGACTTGTTCTCCTGTGGTCCTTCCAGTTGCTATTTCTGACAGTCCTGGACACTTTCAGCACATGACATCACATCTCCGCAAACTGTGGATTACAGCATCCCTGCTATCTCCTCATGGCTTACTCGACATCACCCCCTGCTCGATAACCAGGGGCTCTTATCTCTTTCCCAGTATAGTTCCTGCACTAAGTTGTGCTTCCAAATGACATCCTTAATGTAGCCATGGGGTTTGCTGTGAGACTCCAGCCTAGTGCTCCAGTAAGTCGTCACTGGATTTCACAGGAGTCGTCACAAGTGACACCCAGAACTCACGGTCTACGCAGGGGACCAGGCAGATCTTCCCCTGAAGGGACCATACTCGGGAGTTATCAACACAATCAATAGAATATAATTGTGTGCAGACAACGATTAAGCCGCACGCGTTACCACCTTCACCTTTAATCGACGTTTCTGTTGTAACAGGTAAAAAGGCAAAGTGTCTACTCCTGAAAACCTCTAAGCACGAGCAGGGAGAGCTGTGACCCCGGGGCTCAGCTCCCGAATCCTGGTGTGCAGCTGAAGGCTTCACAAGCGGACAGAAGGACACAATGTGAATGTAATTTGAAAAGATCAAAGGCAAATTTACGAGTACAAGCACCACCAGGAACAGCGAAGGCTCCAACGTCTCCTTTTCAGCACAAGGGAGCAGATGCTTTTGAAACTGCACACGGTAGCCCCAGGACAGCGTTTTTACGGAGAGCAGCAGGTAAAGATGAGGTGTTAACTCTGGCTTGCACTGCTCCCTACCAAGTGATCCAGGAGAGCACTGAGAGAAGTCCTTCAAACCTCTTAACCCAGTCTGAAGGAGGGCAGAGCTGGGGAAGCTGGGAGGGAAGCACAAGGGAAGCCTGTTGTGAGAAGCAGAGGTGACGTCCACGTGGCTTCTGACTGCAGAGACGGTTTTATTTTCTCCCAGATGCACAAACACTGCAAGACACTTGGGTTTTGGTCTTTGGGAGTTTTTTTGTCACAGAAGTCCATGCAAAGCTTTGCACTGCTCCATAGTGAAGTGTGACCGCTGCTGTAACCAGACTGCCAAGAACTGTGTCCTCCTAGCTGTGTATTCATGCAGATTCGGGGATCCCTGAGCAGAAATCCTCCTCTTTTGGTTTCTGTTCCACTCGACTTGTGCAGCAAAGCCTAAGAGCAGCCAGCACTCCATGGTCACAACACTCTCATCAGCCAAGGAAGGCACGGGTTTGACAAGGCTCAAGATACTGCCCAAGTCTTGCAGGAGCCCATCCTTCATGCCTAGCTGCAGAGTGATGGTAAGGATACAATGTTCTCCACTCTGATGTTACAAGCTTCCCCTGAAGTTACTACTGGAGGAGATAAACATTGCCTGAATTTCCATTTCAGATACTATCTGGAATGTGACCAGGCAAAAAAAAACTCCGGAATGAACAGAACAGCCTCCTTAATTCCTTGGGCTACCAAAGCTGCTCTGAACGCTCAAAGACATGACGCAATTTCTGCGCCGAGATGATCATCAAAATGTAACCAAGCTGAAAAACTCTAAAAACAAAAAATAAAAGACAGCACCACAGGCCATTTGCCACCTGCATTCGAGACACATCTTCAGCCACGCCAGGACCCTGCGGGGCAGAGCCAGGCCACGCAAAGTCCAGCCTCTGGTGGAAAACAGAGAGAACGGAGCTCGGAGTGATCTCCAGCCTAAACTAGAGCAGGTCCTGGGCTGCTGTACATCGATGAGGACACCCCTCAAGAGCTGTTCGGCCTTTCCAGAGTGCTGTCAGGCCGGGGCGGGAGGGAGGGAAGGAGGCAGGTGCCGTGGCACCGGCTGCGCTGGCTGGGTGCCACGGGGGATTCCCCTCCAGTGGGGCAATCCTCAGCTGCTCCTCTGGGGCAGCTCGGCATTGCTCTGTGGAGATGCCCGGGGATGAGGATCCAGCCGCAGACAGAATGGAATTGAACAGGGAAGGGACAATCCCAGTAGTGTTGATATCCTCCTCCACATACACAAGTCAAAAGAAAACCAACATAAAGGCACCAACCACAGGTGACAGCAGTATTTTCCTTACCAAAACAACATGTGATTTTGGATTTTTGAATCACAGAATCGTTTTGGTTGGAAGAGAACTTTCAGATCACAGAGTCCAACCATTCCCCCAGCACTGCCAGGGCACCACTAACCCCTGGCCCTCAGCACCACATCTCCACGGCTTGGAAACCCCTCCAGGGATGGGGACTCCACCACTGCCCTGCCCAGCCTGGCACAGCCCTTCACAGCCCTTCCCACCAAGAAATTCTTCCTCACCTCCAACCTCAACCTCCCCTGCTGCAACTTGAGGCCGTTTCCTCTTGTCCTGTCACTTGTTCCTTGGGAGAAGAGCCCGACCCCACCTGGCTCCAACCTCCTGTCAGGGAGTTGTAGAATTCTGATACATCCCTTCAAGGCTGAACTATCCACGATGAGATAAAGAGATTTAACTCCTTTCCAGTACACATCTTAAACTAGTTACCCAACCATAATTTACCTCGCACAGTCGCTGGTCATTATGGTATCGGACAAAGCATCTGCAAGTCCTGGGGCAGGGAGTAACGCCGTGCAAAAAACAGCCACACGACACACAGCGTTTCCCTTGAGATAGGGGCAAGATCCAGAACATTCTGAGAACCTGAGTGTGCTGTTAGAGGCAGCAGCTGACAGCTGGGGAGGGCAGGGATGGGATTAACGTGTACACCTTGTTGTTCTGAGCAGCGCGCCGTCACCACCACTACGGAGATGGGGTATGAGTGCGGAGCCCCGCTGCGGCTGAACGTTTGGCGCTCGTCAGGACTTCAAAGCTGTTCAGGTTCAAGTTTTTACAGGATTTCCCCACACCCCAGAATTCACAGAAGCACAGAATGGTTTGGGTTGGAAGGGACCTTAAAGATCATCTAGTTCCAACCCCCCTGCCGTGGGCAGGGACACCTCCCGCTAGACCAGGTTGTTCAAAGCCCTCCCAAAGTCATCTCTTCCACCAGCACTCTACACCAGCCCCTTCAATACCAAGCAGTTCGCAACTGCTGAACGACACAGCCTCCAGCACGGCCAGCTTCTACAGCAACCCACTCCCCTTCCAGCTTTTCTGCCTATTAAACCTAGCTGGAACTCCAAATTCTTGCAACAAGGTCACGTGAAACTACTACTGGCCCTCAAAATTCATCTAGGACTTCTCCAAATGATGCAACCCTGTCAAACTTTCCGATTTTAATTCCTCTTCTTCATCACGTCCTGAGAAACTCCCACCAATATTGTCACACCCTCCAATGGAAGGTTTTTGAAGCCCAGACCTGAACTTCCAGCATTGTGCCGATACAGTTTTGGTGCCTCTCACATTTTTCTCTAAGAGCACTGATACCCAAGGACCCCGATAGTGCTGTCTTTGAACTATAACCTCCCTCTAGAGCCCCTAACACAAGGAGGACATCAACCTGTCGGAGAGGGTCCAGAGGAGGGCCATGAAGAAGATCAGTGGGCCGAAATCCTCTGCTGTGAAGCCAGGCTGACAGAGTTGGGCTTGTTCAGCCTGGAGAAGAGAAGGCTCCAGGGAGACCTTATGGCAGCCTACCAGTATCTGAAGGGGGCCTACAAGAAAGCTGGGGAGGGACTTTTTCCTACAGGTTTGGTCTGTTTGTAACCCCTAGCCCAGCAAGCGCTTTGTATTTAGTTTAGTTAATCCAACAATCACATGATGAAGAAACTCAGATTTACTCTGGGCAAGGTTGTAACCAAGGAACCTCATGAAAACATTTGCTTAAGGACCAAGAACCACCGATCCAGTGAGAACACGGGCACTTCTGTGGACACAAGCCACAGCTGGGGCTCAAGCAGCTTGTTAAATTGCTGTCCCCACGTTCAGCGTAAAACCAGCGGTTTAAAGCCACCTTCAAAGTCCCCTCAAGCTGGGTGCTTTTCTGTTGACTCCCACGAGGATGAGCCCACTTAGTGTCCTCTTTTCACTGGCCGCTCTGCATGGACCCTGCACCACCCTGACCCCAGCAAAGGGGAAGGAGCAGGGCGGGAGAGATAGAAAATTTCTGTTGTTTTGCTCCTTGTTGTTCTGGGTTGTTGTTTTTTAAAATCAAAGCTGCTCTGTGTTCAGCCGCAGCTTAAGGCTGCTTGCACCGCTCAGAGAAAACCTGGCTCCGTAACAAGACATTTACTTTTTTCACCCTCTAACACTTTACGTAGCGCAGCTACAAGCCCCGAGAGCAATACGGATGGCTCCAACTGATTGTACATCCCTGGGCTTTGTGCTGTGAGAAACTAAAGGTCCGAGGGAAATACTTCAGCGGCGGAAGGGTGAGGAGTCTTGGCAACTCTGACTGCATCTTTTATCTAATTACGAGGCATCTCCAGCATTAAAAAACTTCCAGAAAGAATAACCTACTGGTGCCTTCCTCCAAAAACAACCCCCCCCCACAACCGAGAAACCCCGTGAGTCACATAAATATACTCTCACACGTTCACAAGGGTCACTACAGCCATATGCACGAGCACCACACTAATTAATAAATCACTCCAGTGACACCAAAAGCTGTTCCATTCAACAGCATCCAGCCAGGGTTTGTTTCTACTGCTAGCAGCGTGACTTGGGAAAAACTCCAACTGTCCAAATATATCTTTAGACAGACTCTTTCAAATACATAATTCAATTGCTTGATCTTTGCATTAAACGCTTTTTAATATTCACGTTCATGCTGCTCGCTTCTCTCTCCTCTCCAGATGGTATCACCGGACGGCAGAGCCCTTCGCTGGGCGCCTTTGATGGGTCACTTCAGCTCCACGACTCAGTTTCTCGCTGTTTGAGAAACCAAGAGCCTTCACGCCACATCCAAAGCGCTTTTCAGCCGCTAAATAAACCAGAAGCAAACCAGAAGATTGCATCGCATCTTCCATTCGAAAATCCTTCAGCTTAAAACCCAAAGGTTTTTGCTGGAGTGCTTGGGTTGCTCGGTTGCACGTACTCCCAAGTGCCCACAGCAACAAAGGGCTAATTTAGGGACATACATAAAGAAACGCTGCATTTCAATGAAGATTAATTTCAAGAGCTGCGTATTTAAGAGGAAGAGCAGCCTCTGAAGACGTCAGCTGCTCGAGAACGCACGTACCAAGGTGGACTTGCACAAGATAAGCTTTTCCTCGCTTTTTTTTTTTTATGGCTTTGAAGGGAAAGCATTTGACAGACCAAGTTGATGGACAAATGTGCACTCTGATAGCGAGCAGAACTTTTACACGGTGGCGTGAAGGCAAACCACTGAGTTGGTTTTTCATTCTTTTTGGAATTATTTCAAAGCTTACGTAGGTAAGGGTTTCAGGACTGATTTTAGCAACTTTGTCGAAAACCACAGACTAGGTATGTACGAACTATTTTGTCTGAAGGAAAGCTGAGCAGGAGAGGAGGCAGGAAAAAAGTACACGCAGGACAAGTCCAGCAGTGTCACAGAACTAGCTGAGAAGCGCCCATCACTCCAAAGCACAACAAACCCACCGCTGCTCTCTATTCCCACCTGAGACTCCCAGCTCGCTGCAGACACAGAGGGTTTGTCAGTCAGGACTACCAAAAGCCATCACACGCTCCGTCAACTGCAAGCTTGCCTCCGTAGGTGGCAAGGAGAGGACCTCCCTTCATCCCTTCCTCCCTTCCTGGCACCCAGGGCGAGTCCTGCTCCATCCCAGCCACGGTGCTGGGATCCCAGAGGCACCTGGGGTTCTGGCGCGCAACCTGAACTACTCCAATAACTTTACTTTTACTTCATTCCAAAAACATCCAAGGCCTAGCGCTCACGCACGTTTTGCAGGTCCAGGTCTGTATTTTCAGGCTTTTCCAACGTACCAACAAGGCAGAAGGGTGGGGGGAGTGATCCACAGAATGAATGAAACCTCACAGGATGTAAATACTTCAGGAAACAGCCACTGATCCTCCTGCCTTCATTCAATGCACTTTTAAAGATGCAGCCATCACTGATGTGGGTCATCTGGTCTTTTAAATACAGTAAAAACCCAAATATTTTAGAAGCCCTAAATCCCTGCATATGATTAGTGGTACCTTGAAACATTCATGAGTTTTTGGTGTACATTTAGAGTGGAATTCTATTTTATATATTGATATAGAACACCCAGCTCCTGCTGTGAGGATAAATTATAAAAGCCAGGCTGAACCCTAGAAGGTTTGTACCAAGAAGCTTTTTTTTTCCCCTCCTTGTTTCAACAACTTGTTTCACTTCACGGGCAGGACAAGAACCCTTGTTTCTCCAGGAGATGCATTTTTTTTATGGAGTACAACATAACTACATCATCTAAACCTCACTTATTTTTCTTAATATATTTTTATCAAGCCAGGATTTGGACAAACACCTGAATCCTACAGAGGTTTTCATCTGGAACTTCAGAGCCACAAAAACCAGCCGTTACACAAATTTGGGAAGTTTAGAGAGAAGAGAGCCACTTGTTTGTATGTTCACACCCTACTGTCCGCGACCTAAGTGGTGAAGTGATACAAGCCTGCAAAAATCCACGATAACCCGCACACGCCGTGTGGAGTTTGTACGTGCTCATCTCGTGCCTCCCGTATCCCGCTTTGGTTCAAATCCCTCCCATTTGGAGGCTGTTCAGCCTGGGGGGAAGTAAAGAAGGATGTAGCTACACCCAAAGTAAAGGAGGATGTAGCTGCACCCAAAGTAAAGGAGGATGTAGCTGCACCCAAAGTAAAGGAGGATGTAGCTGCACCCAAAGTAAAGGAGGATGTAGCTGCACCCATATGCAAGACCCAAATATTTTAAAGGCAGGTCGTTGAAGCGAGGTGTGTCGCTTTAAACTCTTTGCTGTTCTTGCAAGCATCACAACAAGGAACTAGCTCAGGGAAAAAAAAAAGCCTTTTTATTTATATTTTTCATCTGAAACAACACTTTGTGTTTTGCTTGCACCATATTTCCCTTTGGCTTTAAAATCAGACTGTCAAGTAAGTTTTAAAGTGCCACAGAGAGTCAGAACTGTAAGAAACACTCAGTGTTACAGTATTTTATCACTGTCACGGCTTTGAGCTGATAAAGCACTAAACCCTCAGACTAAACGAACCGGTGTGGTGGCTGTCAACCAGAGATGAGTTTGGGGCAGAATTTCACAACTCTACCTCCGTGTCACACAGCCAAGAGCCTTAGTGCCCAGCCTGCGTCACAAGCCTTTGCTTTTTACTCATGAATTTACGATGGGAACTAACAAGAATGCCCGCAAACGTGCACCCCTCTGCGAGGTCAGCAGTTACACCACTACCAGCTGGTGGTTCTGGAGGAAACTCATGAAAAATAATTATACCTGGCCCATTTCTAGCAGTTAATTAGAGTAAAAAAACCCACGTTGATAAGATAAGCAAAGTGACAAAGGCTACGTGAGCGCACTACGGGAAGTGACCATTAAGCGTAGCGGGATAAAAAGTTGAGATATCTGGGCAGAAAGTTGCTGCGCAAGCTGAGCTCTGGCTGTACAGCACCAGGAGAAAACAAATTTCAAGCACCAGAACGCCAGACCTCTCACCAACACCGAGTTTATACAAAAATGGTGAGAGAATTACAAACAAACAAGCAAACAACAAAATAAAAAGAGGCAGAAAAGGAAGAATTAGCTCCTAAACAATCCACTTCAGGACATTTAGATTATGTTTTATCAGTCAACATGTGGCCTTACAGCGTTGTAAGACTTCAGAGCTCAAAGCATGCGGCTCAGCACACAGTATTCTCCACAAAAAAACCCAACAAAAACACGTATTACCCAGATCAAACTCTAAAGTATTAATATGGGCTCAGAAGGAACTGCAGCACCTTATCAACATCCTCTTATCTAACTCTGATTCACAGAGAGGTTTGATCCTGTACACTCCTGGTAACAGGATCTATTAAATAGAAGACATACCACAAAACTTAAGTACTGGACAGAAGCTCCAAAACAAAACCATTAGCGGTTATTTTCACCAAGACTTATTTACGTTACACTGAAAAGTTCGAAAATAATGATCGCCCACAGAAGAAGGGGAAATACCATCAATCTATCAAAGCAGAGCCTAACGAAAACAACTCACAGAAACGTCCTGTTCGTGCCCAAAGACTTAGTAAAATCCCTAAGTAAATGACACTGGCATTAGAAACGCTTCTAAAGCCCGGTTCCAAGTGTTTTACCTAAAGCACTAGCTGGATTTAGCTGAATTTTAGTTTAATAGGTATTTGAGAGACTTCAAACCGTACACTTAACTCTCCACGACGCAGAAGCATGCGCACGCTTCTGCGATCAATGGCTTTACAAAGCGGAATCTCAACAGAGCAGCGTTCCCAAGCGGCATCTCTATCCTCCTTGGTATGAAACCAGGAGGATCTGGCTTTATAACGGGCAGCGAGCACCTTCCTACCTTGGGAGGGCTGATACACGGGACTCACGGATGGAGTTAAAGGCCAGCAGGGAGGAAGAACAAGTGACAGGTTAAATAAGCCTTCTTTTACAGCTAGCTGCTGTACATTCCTGGGCTGCTGAGGAACGCTGAACCTCCACCAGCTCAGAGCTCGCTCAACTTTCAGCAAAGAGCAAGAAACCGAACCGAACCCAAGCGTGGAGCAATGGAAAAAAAACCACAACCCACCCATATACATAAACACGCTTCGGATCCAATCTTTAAACCGTAGCTCTGCGTTTAAAATGGTGAGCAAGCCTCCAGCAGCAGGAGCCATGCACAAACCGACCAGAAGCAGAGGGGGGGGTGGGGGGGGAAGGCCGAAACGTAATCATCATAATAATAAAAATATCAAAAGACAAAAAAAGGAGCCCCAAAAGCAGAGACCTACCTTCCCGCGGGGCCTTGCCCAGGAAGAAGGCGCCTTCCCAGCGCCCTGCCCGGGGAGGGGGTGACGGGGACACCCCCAGCCCCGCTGCCAGGGAGGGGCGGGCAGGCCCCTGCCCCCACGGCGGCATTAAATACTAATAATTAAAATAAAATAACAATAAAACGGGGGGAGGGAGGAGGAGGGGGAGGGTACCGCCGGCGGTTTTTTTACCCTCAGGGCTCGACTCGCCGCGGTCGTGACGAGCCTCCTCCCGCCCCGCGCTCGGCGACGGCGGCGACAAAATGGCAGCCCCGGCGGCTGGCGGTCATGTCGGAGAGGGCGCCCGGGCGCCCCTCCGC